>WEKY01054331.1:0-72526 GCA_013390045.1 Picathartes gymnocephalus
TATAATCCATATAAAATACATAAGAATATACATATATTTTATATCTACTTATCTATTTAGACTGTTTATTTGCATTTATTATATAGAATGTCTGTATACACTTAGACATCTATTGACGCATTTCTGTTTAACTTAAGACTTGTCCTAAACGTGTATTTTGACACTTTTAGATCTCTGTTTGGAATTCAATAGCTTCTTAAATCGCCCCGCAGATACTGTGCAAGGAGTGACGCTAGAGGAGCTGATGCAGCTCCACCACTTCCAGGGCGGAGGGGAACCCAGCAGCGCGGAGACCCCGCTCCATTTCTGCGGCGCAGGGGGCTGGGATAAGCAGCTCGGGGAGCACAAGGAGGGGGCGAGGAGCCCCCCGCACAGCCCGTCCCGGCTCCGGCGGCCGCGGCCCCGCACCCGCCCGGCGTCGCGCTACATCCTGCGGTCCTCGCGCCTCAGCGGCGCTCATAGCTGCAAGAGAGGCTGCCCTGCCGCCGCCTCCCGCCCGCCCCCGGCGACGCTGACCCCACCACGCGTGTCCCCACACCGGTAAACGCCGCGGAAAATCGCGTTTAAAGGTCGGGGTCGGACTTATGATCGGCCAGCCGCCAGGACGCTTAAGGGAGCGAGGCCCTTACGAAGATGGCGGCTTAACCTCAGTGGGCTTCTGCCAGCACCCAAAGAGGCGGGTAATGGCGGAAGTCGCGTGATACATGACAGAAGATGGCGGTTAAGGGCACGCGTTTCCCCTGCCACTACACAAGATGGCGGGAAATGGCGGAAGTCACGTGATTCCACTACAAATATGGCGGGTGCAGCGTCATGCGCATGTGTTCTGGGGTAGGGACGAATGATGACGCCGCGGAGGATCCTCGCTTCTCACTAAGGCATTTGTTCGGCTGTCCGAACGCGACCCAGACGCCGACGCTGACCCAGCGCTTTCAGCGCGGTTTTCCGTGAAGTTTCTCGGTGTGCGTTCAGCGGCGCCCGGGGCGGGCGGAGTCAGGCAGCGGTCTCTGTCCCGGTCCAGCCGCGCCGCCTCTGATGAAAAGCCCGCGGCGCCTTCCTGCGCTTCCCCGCTCCCCTCCGGCCCGGGGAAATGCAGGCAAACACCAAAGCATCGAGGAAGAACAGTCAGCGCAGCTGCCTGAACCACCCCCTGCCCGAAGGGCGGCAGCTGCTCTTTGCCAGGAGGCGAGAGGTGCGCGGGGCCGGGGCTGGAGGCAGGCTTTGCTAGGCAGGGTTTCCCAAGGAGAATTTCAGCTCCCCGCCGCTCTCGGTGAGTGCTGGATGGAGTCCGAGCTGAGCCAGCTGGGAGGTGGGGGGGGTGTTCACGTCCCCGGAAGCTGCTGCTGAAACGGCAACTCGCAGCAGCCTCATGTGTCTGTGGGTGGAAGCAGCTCTAACACTGGCAGCCAAATAAAATTTATATCAGATTTATATCAAATATGTGTTTATATCTGGGACCACTCAGTTCCCTAGGTGTGGAAATCCTTGACGTAGTAAAGCTGAGCAGTTCTTGAGAATTCCAAGCGTTGTGTCATTAAAATTCTTAGTACAATGTTTAAATAATTAATATGTAATATAAATTTGATCTGTTACAGTGGCAGAAGTTTTTTTTTCACCTGGAAGTGTTTTGGGATAATCAAGATTCTTTGTGTCAGAATTAATTGGTCTTCCTTCTTTTCCCCTTTTTCTTTCTAGATTGTGGACCATTGGGAGAATATTTGGGATAAAGGAATGAAATGCACGATGGAAGCTCCACATTTCGGAGGGAATGCTCAAGGCATGTGCAGCTTCTGAACTGCACCGGTAATTGCAGCTCCTACAGAAACCTTGCGAGGCTGGAAAGGACAGGGAAGAAGATTCCCAGAGTGGAGTGGGAAGTGTTTTCTCCCACGTCTAGACAGCGTTGAGTTTGCAATGACTTAAAACCGTTCCTTGTCCCGCTCTTGTTCCCAGCCCAGGACTAAGTGGGTGTTCCTGGAGCAGCTGCGGTTCCCTGGATGTGGAGGGAGGAGGTCTGTGCTGGAGAAAGGTCCCTGCTGGTTGCTGTGTCTGCGGTGGGCAGAGGACTCTGACCTTGGCAAGATGGGTTTCTGAGTATTTAATCAATCCTACCTCCTTTTTAATGAGTTGTTTTGATTAGTCATCAGCAGAGACCAGTTTTAGCCAGCTTTAGTTTTGTTTTCACAGGTTTGTTGCTGTTTTGATCATGAAATCGCCAAAACCTTAAATTTGTTAAGTTAACCCGGAAAAGCTTCAATGAAAAAATCCTGAGGGAGCTGGGAATTGGATAGCTGGGATCTTATGGCCCTTCAAGGCCGTGTTGGGTTTGCCCCCTGATTTTGGTGCCAAGGGAAACTCCAAGTTAAGAATAATCCAAATACGAAGCAGTTCTCATGAAAATCAGCTTTCCAAACCTTGAATCAGGCTAAAAAAACCATGGGAATACCCTTGGCAGAAAAGTGCCTGTGAGACAAAGCAGGCTTAAAATGCCTGTAAGCAGAAAATCCAAGAGAAATGGCTGCTGGCTCCTGGCATCCTGAGCTTGCTGGGCAGGTTTTGTACTGGATTGCAAGGCAGTTTTCCTGCCTCTGGCGGGGGTTGGCACCTGCAGCCCACTGAAAAGGGGAAATGTGGAGAGGGCAGTGAGTGGGAAGGCAGTTGCTAACGTGTGCCCTTGGACTGCAGGTCCTCCCGGTGGGTCTGTGCTGCTGGAACTACAAAGGAGATCAGTCTTGGGGTACCTGTTTGTTCCCTGTGGGGCTTGGAAGAGATGTTGGACATGAAATTGCAGGGATGTTCCGCTTGCTGGAGTGAGAAGCAAGCAGCGGAAGCTATTTGCTGTTTGCTTCTTCATTAGCTTCACCTCAGTCCCCTGGCGCTCCAGGTAATCCCACCTCACCTTTACTTTTCCAGGGGTCTCTAATTTAAATTAAAATTTAAATGCTGTTTTGAGTGTGGCATTTCCTCACCGGGCGGCTGCAGTACGTGGTACTTACCACCGGGTGGCAGCAGCGATTTCAGTCGCGGCCCAAATCTCAGCCTGTTACACTGAGACAGCAAAAAACTCTGAATTCCCAGAGCTATTTCTGTTGCCTTCATAGAGACATTTTCAAGCCCTTTATTTATTGTTTAATTTATATATACAAAAGTTGTTTTTGCACTTTTAAACCCGATGTACCTATAGTTAGAATTTCTTATGCTCCAGGACCCTGTATATAATTCAGTAGATACAGGGTTGTATTTTGAAATCGATTTTAATAAAAATTATTATTTTATATATATACAAAGATAATGAAAGCGACAGTTTTTCACTTTTGTTGCACAAATTCATCCCCTAAATTTCCAAGCATTTTTGGGCTGTAACCTCCCTTTTTTGGGAGGACCCACCTAACCCCTCTCACACCCTACTCACCTTCTCCACTGCATCTTCACTCTCCCAGTAAATTGGGCTGCACAAAATGACCTTATCACCCTGCAGATGCCAACTCCTTCCCTTTTTTCTCGCCCCCAAAGAAGGCACAAAACAAATCAAACAAGCCCGGGCAGCAGCATGTTGCTTTAATGATGCCCTTTACATACATACGTCCCCCTTCCAGAAGGGGCCTCTGCTAGAAAAATAAAGGGAGGGCAGCCCCCGGGATGGTTGAAGTCCCTCCCCAGCTCCTGTCTTGCAGGCTGGCAGCTGCCCCACAGCAAAGGGGCAGCATGTCCAAGCATGGTGCCTCGTCTCCCACTCAGGCCCTTCTCTGCCTTGTTCCTCCTCTGTTCCTGCGCTCCAGGCAGTGCTGGGTGTCTCATCCCTTCCCTATGACCCTGCTGCAGGGAAGGAGATCAGCGCGAGGCTGGAGGACACAGCTGCACTGCGGTCAGAATCTGTTATCACAGACCCACTGTGACAGCTCCGGCCCTCCCACCACTGCTGCTTGCTTGGTCAATACAGCTGAAAGTCAAGCATCAAAGTCTGGAGAGTAAAATAAAAATAAATAATCTTATGGTTATCCTTCTGCTGCCTCTCACTGCTGTGGCAGGCAGAACAGCTCCAACACAGACACAAACACATGCAGAAACACTGCACACAAACAAAACAAACAACATGACCTAGAGACTTAAAAAATTTGTCTAAGAACCATGAGTCCAAAGCCAGAGATATCATCAGGCCCCACAGCTGGGGCCCAGCAGGAACAGGGAGCCATTGCTGGATCCCTGCTCTGCATCACCTCCTGCCCAGCGCAAAGGGAGGGCAAAGGCAGCCGGTAAGGGTTTATTCCATCACATGTGTTGTAACTTCCTTCAGCAAGTCTGCTCTGTCACTTGGGGGCCCTGACCCTGCCCATGCCCCCAGGACACTTCAGCCGTTGTTTCCGGAGCAGCATTTGTCAGAGGAGAAGGGAACTGACAGCTGGTCAGCTCCTGGGGCTGCCGGACAGAGGTGGAGTCTGGCAAAAAAGAGTAGCAGGGCCCATGATGAGAGGAAAGAAAGGGAGAGGGAAGGGAAGAGGAAGAGGGGGCCAGCTTGGTGGTGGGAGTGTAGAGGGAAAGCACAAGGCTGGGAATGGGACAGAGAATGACAGAAAAGACAGGGCCAAGAAAAAGGAGAGAACAGCAAGGGGGGGCAGGGGAAAGGGAGCAGGACAGAAATCAAGAACAATACGCTCATTTAGGTTGGAAAAGAACTTTGAGATCATCAAAGTCCAACCATTAACCCAGCACTGCCAAGTTCAGCACTAAACCATGTCACTTGAAGGCAACACCACCTGCCCCTTGAGGAATCCCACCTGGAAGCACAGGGGAGAGAGGAGAGGCAGAAAGAGGGAGTGGGAGCAGGACAAAAGAAAATAAGGACAGGGTGAGGATGGTGATTAAGAAAATAAAATAGGACAGGCAGCATGATAGTGCTATTAAAAAATAATAGGGGCAGGAAACAGGACAGAAAGATACAGCAAGAAACAATGGCACACAGAGCAGGAAAGAGCAACAGAATAAAAAAGGAAGAGGGATCCTGAGAGGCACAGGGGACAGACAGATCAGGTAAGAAGGACAAACAGATAAAAGGACAGAGTAACAGGGAAGGAGTATCAGGGATGACACTGGGACAGAATGAGAAAATGAGGAGCAGTGAGCAGGGCAATTATACGTCTGTGTAATTTCTTATATTCTAAAATTTTGCATATAATACATTTTTATTTGAAAATGAAGTTATATACAAATCAATGTTATTTTTCTCTGTATGCAAAAATGAGAAACTTTACAGTTTTTAATACATAAATGAGTATGAGCAGAAATTCTGCATTTATTTTAGGTCTGATGATGTCCACAGTTGCACAAGCATAGCGTGACAGTAATAACATTATTATCTGTATATAATACTAGGATATTTTGAATGGCAATATATAACAAACCAAGTATGTCTCATAATCTGCGATTCAAAGAAAACTAAGCCAATAACATGCAGCTTGGTATCTATCTGTAATTACCACTCTTCTAGTTAAATTACAGCTCCTGACTGTAAAACCCCTGATAAATCACAATTTTAATCTATTACTCCTAAAAATGATACAATTGTGACAACATAATAGCATTAATATTAAAAATTATATTCTTGCATATATAACACAAAACTTTATCAAATACCAAAATCTATTGAAAATCTATTTGGTAATTGCTTTTACGTATTCTGTGAATACAGCAAATTACCATACTGTACTGTTGCTAAAATATAATTTTAATGTATCCATTTTCTAGTACACGAATTAATATTTGCAAAGGTCTGGTTTCCCTTCTAACTTCTTCCAAATAGTTTTCTCTAGTCTGCTGCATATATTTTAGTATTTTGATTATGGATTATGATATGGACTAAGACAACGACATAATTCTTGGTCTTTTCAGCCACATACTGAAAAATTACATACACAAGAAATTAAAAGCCTTACCTGAATGAATTTACCTCTTAGACAGAAATTACAGTAATCATCTGCCTGCCTTTGGTACAACAATAGCTCTGTCTGAGCATTTCTGCCCAATGTTGAAATGTTTCTGGTAGATCTTGAAGCATTCCCCATCTGAGGCTTTTTTCCTCCATAGAAATCCTGCAGAAGGGAAAGATAAACCAGAAAAATTGTTGGTAACACATTCAAACAAGTCACATCTAGGTATATAACGGCAGGAGAAGAAAGAAAAATTGTTGGTTGCTCTGACAAATATTGGAAAGAAATTATTTTTCTAACTCAGTAGGCCCATGAAAGCAAAAGTGAGGTTTTCTTACCTCACCAAGGCAGAGCAAGGTGTTACTACCTGTCTAGAGGATATTCATAATAATCCCCTAAAAAGTACTGAAAAACAACAATTTTTTTTCTAAATTAAAAACACAGTCACACTGTAAAATTATCACATTGGCAATAATCACTGTTTTTCAAATATTACATTCAAGTTGATTTTAATGCATTTTTCAGAGCATACACAAACAAATATTCAGAATACCTAAGTACCTTCTCCTGCCTTAGCACAGATTCTCCTCAGAAGCAGCCAGGACTCTGAGATATTGTAATTGCTCACCAGAGAGCACTGCCACGTCCCTGTCACAAAAAAGCAATTCCAGCAAACTTCCTGTGCCCAAAACTCACCTTAAGAGATTACCATGTATTTTACATAAACCAAAAATATTTGAAGTTGTTTACTGGAATTATTTTGAAATACAAAATTTAATAAAATTCCTAAGTGCTTAAACATCTTAGGCGTTAATTTGAACAGTTTTGCATGGCACATATGAAATATCTCAGTTCTCAGAGAAGGGGAATGGAACCAGTTTTTCTCCTTGTTTATTCCTATCAATGGAATATTGAGCACAAGAATGTAGTGTATAAAATGTATTGGTTTTCTTGGACATCAAAATGTTGGAAAGGCAGGCATGTATCATTAAAGGTGGCTGTGGGTTAGACCTGATGAACTACATGTGCAAGCCTTCGCCCCTCAGCAGTTTCTCTAATATGGCTAAGAGAGGGAGGTACATGGGAGGTACATACAATGTTCCAGCTACGACCAGAGGACATCAGGAAGCCCAGTAGTGCTAAGATAATTAAAAAAAAAAAAAAAATTGATTCCATCTCCAGCTTTTAAGGTCACTTTATCTGGCAGTAGGGCAGTAGAGTTCCTGAGGGTGCTGTTCTACTGTAGAACCAACTCAGAGCCTCTCATTTGCTATTGAAGAGCAGCTCAAACAGGACATAGCCCTTCTTGCTGAGATGCACCCAGAATGCTGGGCTCAGCGTTGGCAGTGAAGGCTAGAGTAGTTAGGGAAGCTGTGTTTTCCACTGCGTTATCTGCTTGCTTGAACACCAGTTCCCCATAGTTACCGATTTCTTGCTTGTGCATGAAACCAATGAATCAATTTACTTCCTGACTCCCTAAGCTTATTTTGCTTTTTTTTTTAAACCTTAAGACAGTGCAAATAAATTCAAAATTGTTCTGCTGCTGCTGAATTACTCTCTACATCATGTCTTTACCAATGCTGAGGGGCACCATCACGCAGCTGCTTACAGGAACTGGACTTCATCTCTGACTGGACGGCGAGGGATGCTCTATCAGCCCCTGGATATCAACACTGTGGGAAAAGGAAAGATCTTTCAATTCCAGTCTTTCTTAAAGAGACGTAGTATATCAAATGTTCCAGCTATGAAGGGAAGACAACAGCGGCTGCGGCAGAAGTGGAGCAGGGAACTGTGTGAGTCAGAGAAAAGAAAGTCCTGCTGTAGTGGCTAAGGATCGACCCCCAGCCCATCTCGCGGCAGGTCTAGTTCCTCATGGAGCCTCTCCTTCATCTGAGATGCCACCACAGCAGCCCAGCCGTGGCCAACTCCAGCAGCCGTCACCAGCACGTCGTGCCCCGCCAGCCCTCAGAGGAAAGGGGATGCAGAGCTGCGGGCCCGCTCTGGGCCATGTCCCCCCTCCGCAGCTGCAGATGGGCTCCACTGGGCTCGGCCGGATTAGGCTGAGCTCGGCTACGTTCGGCTAGGCTCGGCTGGGCTCGCCTCGGTTCGGCTGTGCTCGGCTGAGCGCCACTCGGCTCCGCTCGGCACCGCTCAGGCGCAGCCCCGGCCCGGGCCCGCCTGAGACGAGGGCTTGTGGGCGCGGCGGGACCGGTGGATGTGGCGCGGACGGCGGCCGGTAGGCGCCGCAGCTGTCCGGAGGCCTGTCAGGCCGCCCCCGACTCTGGGAAGGCGGCGGCATCTCGCGTCTAGCAGGCCAGACGCCGGGGCAGCGTCGGCAGCAGGGCCCGGCCTTGCCCCAGCGGGCCTGGGCTCTCCGCCGCACTCCGGGGGCAGCTGGGCACTGCCCGCCGCTGGTGGCTGCGGCGGCGGCCGGGGGGCACCGGGGGGCACCGGAACGAGCTCTTGAGGGCCGGACACGTGGGGGTTGCTGGCATCCGCGGCAGCTGCGGTCTCCCTCGCATTCGGTGCCGGTCGCGGGCCCCACAGGGCTCTGCGAAGGGTCCGGGGGGGGGGGGTTGCCGGTCCCGGGGCACGACGCCTGTAAAGCTCCAGGGACCTCGGCAGAGACAGTTCCAGGGCAGCGCAACTAAAGTCGAGGTGGCCGTCTGCTCCAGGTCCGTCCTGGGATCCTGCTCATAAACAGGGCGCTGTTGGAATGGCCACCTCAGATCAGCCGTTTGCTGACAGGAGAGTTCTCTCTGCACATATCTCCTGGAAGAAAAAGTTGCATGTAATCTTTTCGAATGACAGAACGAGATGTGGTGAGGGGTTTTAGGAATTAACCTTTGACTCTCCTGCTTTCCTAGTGTGGCATTCAAAGAGAGAGAGAGAGATGTCGTTGAAACCATTCACCTATCCATTGCCCGAAACAAGATTTCTTCATGCTGGCAGGCATGTGTACAAATTTAAAATCCGGTATGGCAACTTCAACAGGTATGTGTGTTTAAGCCAAGTAGTCAACCTGCAGTTGACTGCATGTGGCAGTCAGTTAATACAAGAACACAAAACACAAGTGGGTAGAAAGTTCACACGGAACAGTCCTTGTAAATAAGGGATGCTTTTTAAGAGTAATAGATTAGGAAGTAATCTGCTTGCTGAGTTTTTTTTTTCTCCTGTTCAGTGGGAATTTTGTTTTGTTGCTGTTTAAACTCTTACATGAAATGCAGCTTCACTGTGTGTTGATTGGGATGGTTCCAACTCTCTCTTTGTTTCACAGCTCTCCCAGTCTCAGTCTCACTGAAAGTGCTGCCGAGGAGTCGGAGGTAGGAACTGAGGCAGGTCCACAGGACCTCAGATGGGTGTTAGGCTGAACAAATCATATGCTTGCTATGGAATTGAGAACATTTTGTCAAATGCTGCATTTCAGGTGTGAGGAATGGGGAACTTCCCTGGAGAGTCTGAGCGTGGAAAAAAAATTACATAAATGAAAAGTGTTCCTCAGCAGCCAGAATTTAGTGTAGAAGAGTCATGCTTTTGTTTGAAATATTCCAAAGAAGCTACTGAGTGTTAAAATTGGACAAATGGAAACTCCTGTTTGTTGAGCTAGTTGCACCCACTTCCTGTCTGATTCCTCTTCAGAGTCATTCTTGCAGGATCTCTTTCCCAGGATTTCAGTCTCCACCTCAAACCTGACCTCCACTTTCAAGTGGTCAGGCTTGACTAGCTGTTAATCCCTCTTGGTTTTTCAGGAGCTGTAGCAGTACTGGTGAGCTGGCTTGATGGAGGCTAATTTAGTGCTAAATTGCACATGCCTTCCTTGCAACTGTGGAACCAATGGGTGTTATTTTAATGATGCCATTGCTTTGTGTCCAAGCACAAATTGATGGTCACAATTGATGAGTTATGTTGTTGTCATCTTCTTCCTGAGACAGAAGAAGGCCCCTGCCATTACTGAGAAGTTTAGACAAATGTACTGCCTGCTTAAAAATGCTCCTTCCTATAACTTAATTTCTTAAAATCTTCAGAGTACAGTAATAGCATTAAAAACTTTACTGAAGAAAATGTGCTGATTTTAATTGATATGAAGAATTACATTTTTTTTTTCACTTTTCAAAATATTGAAAGTTATTACTAGAAAAAGTTTTGTGTTTGTAGAGGAAGAGTTTGTTGGGGCTTAACTGCAGTTTCCTTGTAACTGATTTGGGTCAATATTCAGGGAAAGAGGAATATGTTTATTTTTGAAACAGGTAAATGCTATGTGTGTTTTGCTGGAAAAAAATGATACTTCTTAAATTTAAAAGCACACTTCCATCTTCCATAGTTAATCTTCTATGTTAATGCAAGATTAAGATACTCATTCACCTAAATTTCTATGAGTCTATGAGTGCAGTGCACTCTAAAATGGTGGGAGGGAGCAGGGGGAAGAAGGGGAGGAGGAAAAGCAGAATATCCTGAACCTGGTCTTCCGTGATTCATGCAAACTGTAGAGTAGTGTTAATTTTTTCCCAAACCTTCAAAGTGTACTTGACACTGGAATTGTGACTATGTTTTTAATATTTTTCCTTTGTTTATTTTTTGGCCTCTCCAGGAAGTGATTCGAGTAATCCTTGGAAATCTTGATGATTTACATCCATTTTCTACAGACCACTTCACTGTCTTTCCCTGTATCCTTTCTTTCCTACTCATAAAAGAAAAGATTCAATGACTTGTATCTGTTGCGCATTGCATAATTCAACATTTATGTGTAGGAGTGTGCAGATCTTTAGCCGGAGTAGTACTACTTCGATCTTTGCAGTTTGACATTGGCTGAAGGTATTGTGAACACCTCAGGTGTTGCCTTCACCAGAGAACTGATGTGACAAGCGTGTTTTGCAGTGTTTTCACCCAAATGGCCCTGCGTTCCTAATTAGGTTTAGCCAGAGCAAATGAAGGTGTGTATAAAGTACCAGGAAGCCCAGCTCATGAGCTTGCAAATGCAGCCAGTGCGTTGTTCCCAAAGGTTTGTAGAACATAAAACACTCCTTAGAGGCCCAGCAGTGCTGGCCTGTGGGCAGGGAAACTCACAGTGCTGTTCTTGTGAGGTCCCTCAAGGTTAAACCACCATGAGCCTCTGGGGATGGAGGGTGGGAGCAAGTGTGAGTCTATGCTCATGTCTCCACCGAGATGGCTGAGAGAAGCAAAATGCACCTCACAGAGTGAGCTTCACAAGGAGCAGTAGTCGAGCTGGGATAATTGGAAGTCCAGACAGGGTTGTCATCCAGTTATCCTGGTCCCCTCTTCAGTGTACATCTTTGAAGCCTAGAAACAAATGTGAAGCAAATGTCATCCACCTTACTGTGCTCATGCCCCTCACTCCTGTGGGACCAGTCAGCAGATCTTCTCTGTCTTCCCTAAAGCTTGCAGAGGCATTGAGCTGCTGTCAGTCTGGCCTGCTGTCCACAGACAGTGCTGTAGAAGCTCTGTACTACCACACAGCATAGTCGTATAGAAGCTGATGCTTGAATATTGTCATGTACAGGTTTTGAGGAGTGTAGTTTCCTGGGATTTCACTTTTCATACAGAGGTGCTGAGGCATTTGAGATTGGATTATTCTAGCTAGCAGCTATACTATAGGCTCCTCTGCTTTCTAGGTGTTTTTTCATCAGAATGCACCAAGACTGGCCTTCATTTTTTTCCTCTGGCTTGTGCAACTGGGCAGAATTTAGTCATGCCTGCTACATATTCTGCAGATTATTAATTTAAATCGACAATAATTTGATTACAGAAATGGTAACCGTTAATATTTCTGTTGTAGTTGCTGTAGTGTAATGGGTTAAGAAGTTACTCTCCTGAGGCTTTTGTTGAAGAGAAAAGTAATTCAGTTAAATGTTAGGGTTTTCCTGTCCTAAAGGTGTGTCAGCTTTTGGACCAGATCTGGCATCACCTTCTGTGATTCTGAGTGCCCAGGAGTAATGAATGCCTCCAAGGCATTCCCCTCCAGTCTTAGAAGACTGCATTATGCCTCCTAACAGCAGGCAGGAACGAGGCCATCCTCTTTCTCTGTCCAAAGCAGGTACACACGACAGCAACTTATTCCTGCTAGTGTCGAGAAGGTAGACAAGAGCATCATTATACAGCAGACAGCTAACCCAACCAACGTTATTGGTTTGCGTCTCTAAAGCTCAGCCAGTTCTTCCTGTGTGTTGAGGAGTGTTTGGTTCACAAATTTGTGTTTCTAGAACTTACAAGTCCATCCACTTGCTCAGCCAGCACTGGGCCTGGAAGAGAACTCTGAGCTCAGAGGCCTGGCATGAGGAGTTGTCTTGCAGTTAGTGTGTTGGGCTCCTCTCTGTAGAGTGACTCTTTATTAATCACCAGCTATGAGTCCTTCAAGCCAAAAACCAGGCAATTTCATTCCTTAAAGGATCTGACTGTATCAATGTTTCATCATCTTCTGTCCCTGGCATGTTAGTTTCTGCTAGCAAATGTGGGCTAACAGTATTGATTTCACCTGTTTCTCCCTGAGATCAGAGTTGTGTGAGGAAACTTATGTCCAGCACCATTTGTTCTTCCAAGCAGAAGCTCCTGGATGTCAGAACTGCACCCACATGAAGGAAGGGCTATAATAGTGGTGGTTGTCATTCAATTATCTTTTTTCCCCCATTTTGAACTGTGAAGTAAATTTAATGATGCTGCTTTTTTGAATCCCAATCTTTTTCATTTTTTAAAATAAAATTTTAAAATAATTCCTTTTTAATTAGGAAGACTGCCGAGGGTTTTTTTTATTCATAAGTTTGGAAAAGCCTGGCATGGTTTTTTCCAGGAGGGTGTCAGGACTGAAGGCAAATACATTTAAGGGAACAGAACACTATTAATACAGGTGACTGATGGAACCGTGTGGATAAGTGAACCTGGATTAATGTGTCCTGTAGTGTGTTACTGGTGCGGGTTCACAGCAACAGGTTGTATTTGGTCCCTTGTGCGCCTGTGCAGTGACTTTTGAAGCTTTAAAAGACATTGTCAGGACTCATGCTCCTTTGAAATGTTACTGTTGTGTTTTTAAGTCTGACCATTCTTCTCAGATTTGAGTAAATGGGAGCGAGTATCAAAGATGAAATTCAAACATGAGAATGTCCATCTTGTACCTTATCCCTACATTTGTACATTGTATCTAGAATTGAACTCATTTCAGCAAAACACTTCTTGTGGTAAGTCACTGTGGTTATGTTTGGGGGATTTCTGGAAACATCTGTGATCTATGTCTGCTTTTCTCTTTTCCTTTGCCTACTGTATCTGCATCAGAGACAGCAAAACTGCACGTGGCATGACTGCACCGTGAGTTTGAAATAGTGCATAACAGGGTGTTCTTTATTGTCTCTTTTTAATGTCAGTCACATGTTTTTCTTCCTTGTGCTTGACTACATTTGTTGATATTGAACATTGCACTCTTTGTTGCTATTTTCCTAAAGAAATAACGGATTTTTGTAAAAAAAATAGTAATCATAGTAATAATGTCTCTTGTATAACTAACAAACATTTTCACATCAATAGTGTCTCATTTTCCAGGTTTTCTGTGAATTCTCTGAACAACCTCAGGCCACAGCTAAGGCTCTGTGGGACTCTACATTTAAACTCCCCTGTTGTGAAAACTGAGTATTCTTTCTATTTCCTGTTCTGATTATCACACTCTGAAAAAAGTTACTGGTTTTTTTTAATGACTGCTTAGCAGATAATGTGACCTTTGTAAAATGACCAACTAGTAATTTCTTAGTCTCACCTATTTGCATTCCCTATCAAATAACCCATGTTTGGATGTAAAAACTTCTAGCCATGGAGAGTTCACTCACTTCCCTGTACACCTGCTCCAGTATTTGATTGCCCTATTGAGATAGTTGTACAGCATTGCTATTCTAAAATTAGGAACAGTGTAAGGCACTGTTACTTTCAGTCTTGATGTCTCAAATTTCTCTTAATGGGGATTTTTCTTCAGGGAAGCATGTGTGAATCCCATACGTCCTACAGCTGGCCAGTATTCTCTAGAGGCTGTGTTCCAGATGTCCTTGTATCTTCCATCTGGTGCCCAAAGCACGGCAAGATGCTAGCTGTTCTTCAGGCCCTTCTCTTCTGAAGAAGACACCTTTGACTTCTTCAAGACAAGCAGTTGTCCCATCCCATTGATATCTGGTGTTCATAGCCAGGAGTTCTGGTTCAGAAAGAGCTGTATTTGAGGGTTTTCTATTTCAGTGTATCGTATGCAGCTCCAGACTGTTTCACAGTAGTTTATCTTGCTCCTGGAAGAGGAAGTGCAGTGCAAAAATGTACTTTTCAGTTGGTTAAAGGAAGTCCAGTCTAAACATTCACCAAGTTTTTATACCTCTGTTGCAGGTGAAGAAGTAAAGAAGGGCAGTGATGAGCTGGTAAGTTGTGCATTTGGTTTTGTTTTGTTGTTTCATTTATGTTCTATGTATTCTTGAGAAACAGAATATATGCCTTTAGGCAGTGCTAGAGTTCTCCTACCCCTAGGAGTTAGTCAGTCAGTGTAAAGTGGTACTGAATGCTCATCTGAAGAAGTTCTTCTGGAAGTTCTGCTGGGCTTGGAAAGCAGTGCTGTATTAGAACCTGAGAGCTTGCTGCCTTCAGTTCCATGGATTTTCTGCAAGCCTGAGTGAGCTGCCCAGTGTTTTCTTCACTGGAAGAGTCTATGAAGTTGATATTGCTGAGAAATTAAGTAGTTCCCTAGGTACTGTGTCATAAACAGCAAAGTTAAGCTTATTTGAGAAGTTTTTGTGTAATTAGAGCTCAGGGTAGGTTTATTTTCAATATAGGTAAGTGTCTGAAGTGAATTAATGAGGAATAATTCCAATCCAAATTCCCCCAAGGGAAGTGTCCAAATTCCCCTAAGGAATTTTCTATCTCTGCATTCCTGCTGCTTACATTCCTTGGCAGTCCTCTGAAAATGGAGGAAATAGAATGTCCTATAAAGAAATACTGTGTTTAAAACTGTTGAGCATCATTCTCTGGCTGACCTCTCAGTGCTTTATTTTAGTCCTGAATCCTTCTGTGGTTTTCAGGTATAAGCAATTTTTTTGCAAAATACGAATGTACATTAACTATGAATTTTGTTCTAAAATAGAAAAGTCAAAATCAATTGTTATCAATACCAAATTTGCAATGTTTTGAAGGTCAGGAGAAGAAATGAAATGTCAGAAAGTACTGCAGTGAAAGAAGCAGTGAAGAGAAGAAGAGTGGAAGTCAGAGCTGAGACCTCATGCCCACAATCATGTATGGACAGGTCAGTTTACTCCAAAAGAGTCTCCCAAGACACATATTGCTATTTTTAATGTCTCTTGTACCTTCCTCATGTTTCATTTCTGTGCAGTCCTTTGCCCCATTTTTCTTCGTCCTTTTCTTCCATAGGTATAAGCATCATTGCTCATATTGGAAAAAAAAGTGGTCTTGTACTTTCCAAGTTCCCATACCATTGACCAGAGCTCTGCCTGTTTAACTCCTCTGAGTCACAGTGAGGTGATAGCTCAGCAGCCAGACAGAACAGTGCACTGGCTTGCACACCTGAGTCTGGGACAGCACGGGAAGAACTGGAACCAGTTTTCCACCTGCCTCCCAGCCTGCTCCATGGAGCCAGCTGATGAATGCTGCTGTCTTGCCTTGAGGCTGATGGCAAAACACACTGGAACTTGATCTTTTCCAAGTGCTTTAAAGTCTCATGAACTTGAACATGTTGTGTGTACACATGAGTACTCTGACACAACTTCGCCATATGTTTCTTTGGTAGCTAAACTTCTCATGGTAATTCCCAAGTAGATCTCTGTCTCTGGATTTTACAGAATGGTTGAGGTTGGACAGGTTTGATATCATCAAGTTCAACCCCTGCTGCTCAAGCAGGGTCACCCAAAATAAGTTCCCTCTGGTTTTGAGTAGACTCTGAATGTGAATCGGCCACAAGTGTGGAGAGCTAGTTGCAGTGTATGACCAGTTCTAGTCAAAAATGTTTTTCTTGTGTTCAAATTTAATTTCATGTTTTGCAATCTGTGCCCTTTGCCTCTTGGTCTGCCCAAAGACAAGAGGGTTAAGGAGAGCCTGGCTCCCTGTTTTTCATTCCCTCCCATCAGGTGTACATTGGTAAGATCCCACCTAAGCCTTCTCCATGCTGAACAGCCTCATGTCTCAAAGCCTCTCCACTTAGAAAAAATTGCCCAATCCCATCATCATGTTTGCATCGTGGCCCTTTGCTGGGTTCACCAGTGGCAGTCATGTACTGGGGTTTCCGGCCCAGACAGGGCACATAGGCCTCAGCAGCCTTGAGCAGAGGGGAGAGATCACTGCTTGAGGGCAGTGATTTGGCAGAGCTCTGCCTAATTCAGCTCAGGGTATTGTTAGACACCTTCAGCATGAGGGTACAGGGCTGGCTCATGGCTAACCTTGGGCTTGGTTCTTAGCTACCTCTCAGAGACCCAGTGTTAGAGGCTGGCAGCCTTCTTTCTTTATAGAGTGTATTTTTTTAAAAATAAGAAAATCTATCCCTGTACTGAATCCTCACAAGTATGTGGCAAACAGTCCTGGATCCACCAGTGGTCAGAAATGTTTATGTGCACCTTTCCCTTCTTGTGTACAGACCATATCCAGTCATCTACCTTGTTGCCTTATATCCTACCCAATTCCCAACTGTGTTTCATGCAGAGATATTAACAAAGTCTGAAGCCAGTTCTTTTCCTACTCATACAAATGTAGTCTTTTAATCCCACCTCCATCCCCCTGGCCTGTTTCTACTCACAGTACAACTGTTGAATATGAGGGAGAAATGAACCCAGGATTCAGAATGCTTTTTGATTTCTTTTAGCCAAAGACACAAGTTGTACACTGATAAAATACAAGGTCAGAAAGGATCATTTCACGATCCAGTCTGGCAGTTCTCTCTAGGTCCTGTATCTTGCCACAGCAGTTATGATTAAAACAATCTAATTCTTAAGTGTGTGCTTGAATTCAAAATCAAATTGGTGAGCACTAGCTTCAAGCCTTCTGTCATTTTTTTCCAGTTACACTGTTAGACTGAAGAGCTCATTCAGGCTGAGCATCTTCCCTGCCCCAGGAAGGAGTGTATCTGCTCTAGTGAGACCAGCTCTTTGTCTTCTTTCTGGACAAGCTCTTTTGCTTCTAAATTCTCGTGGGGGATTTGGATTTTCTTGGGGCGATACTGAGTCCTGTGAAATCAGAATCTCGAAGTGGCACTCCCAGTGATTGTGATAATGTCAAGAGAAGCTAGGA
Source organism: Picathartes gymnocephalus (assembly GCA_013390045.1). NCBI lineage: Eukaryota > Metazoa > Chordata > Aves > Passeriformes > Picathartidae > Picathartes > Picathartes gymnocephalus. The sequence goes on from WEKY01054331.1 coordinate 17,187, forward strand.
TGGTTTTTCTGCACATGCATCCCTTCATACTTCCCCATATGGAGTTTCCTCTGCTATTTTAATGTTCCATGACCAAGTCTTCCAAGATCTTTCTGTGGTTCTTTGCTACCTGCCCTTGTAACCTTGTAGGATTCACAAGCTTTCTCAGCTATCTGCTCATCCCCCTTTTCAGGTAACACTTTCTTTCTTTAACTGCTTGTCTTAGTAGAAAAGCAGAATGAGTGCATAATTTCATTTTAAGGAAGACTTTGACACATGAGTACAGATATAGATTAAGGGTATGTATCTTGTTGAGTAGAGTCCTACTAAAGTCTTGGTTTCTAGTGAAATACTTGGAGTAGCTGCTTCCTTTTTGTGACTTTTTGTAAACTCCATTTTTGCTTACTTATCTTTAGAATTGGAGCTGACTGTGTTCACCAGATGAGTAAAGCAGAGCATGGACTTGAAAAGGTAAGCTAGCTACAGAATACTCAGAAAGAGACAACAGCACCTATTCAGTCCTGGACCCTTACAGTGGCAGGCATAAAAATACCTGCAGGTAATTTCTCCCCTTTTTCCCTGCATCACCCTCATAATTTTTGACATTTTTGACTCCTCACAAGTCTTTGCAAAGGGATGAGTTACATTTTTTTTGAGATGACACAGACTTTCCTGACTGTCAAGCTACAAGCTCGGGGATAAGCTCAGCCTCTGAGAGCTGAGCCTGAGGGATGCCTTGCCTATGCCTTGCCTTTTCTCCAGGACTCCAGTCCTCTGTCATCTCATACGCGCCTTTATGGAGAACTTCATAAAGGGCCAATGGTGGGTGCTGGTATCTTGACACTGGCTTTGCTGTGACCATGTGCCACTCCCCACCAGTGTCCCTCTCTCTGCTGATGGCCATGCAGCCACCATCCTGTTCCTGAAACAGTGCCATGCCTTTTCTCACTATGGCACCAGAAGGCACATTCATGACAAGATTGTTCCAGGTGGATTGGCTGTTGCTCTCTAAAGCCACAGTTCTCCAAAGACCTTGTTAGGAGGAGAAGATTCTTTCTCTTTTAGCCCACAGGCTCCAAGACTGCTCTGACAGAGCTGCTGTTAGGCACACCCTAATGCCTGTGTCCTCCTGGCTGTTTTACATCCTCCTAAATGCACTTCATCTATTTTCTGGATACCCATTCTAAATTTAATTCAAATCCCTGCCACACTATCACCTTCCTGGCTTTCACCCCCTCTCTAACTCTTTGGAAGAGAGTTTTTTTCCAAGGAGGCAAACACATTTCTCTTGGGTTTGCCCACAAAGGAAGTCCAAAACTTTCTTTCAGAACAGGGCTTTTTGACAGGTTTTTTGGATTTTCAGGATAGGAAGAAGACTGCCTGGTAGCTCCTTGGGAGCATTCAGTAAAAAATAACTTCTCTAAGACACACAGGTTTATTTGTCTCTAAAATTTGTATCACTTCCCCCCCCCCGGCTCTTCTTACCTTTGCAGTATTAGTTACATGTCTCTACACATGCCCTCTCTGGCTTCTTTCCTCAGGTACTCCAAACAGTCTGTTGGTGAGATAAGGGTCCTCTTCTGAAAGATGCTTTTTTTTATTCCCCACTTTTCTATAATCAGTGTCTCCAGAATTCCTCTGTTGCTTGTACAGTTTTCAAGGCATTAGAGTCCTTGAAAGCTGGAGCTCCAGGTTAGCAGCTTGGACCCTGAGAAATAGTATGTCAGGTGGCAGACATCACTGTAAGTTCCTCTTGTGTTAACTAATGTGAGAGGGCATGTCTTGAGTGCTTTCCAGGTAAACTGGAACTGTGTTGCAAAAATCAACTCAGCAAATACCAACTCAGTTGAGAAGAACCTTAACCAGAACAGCTGCTTGTGGCATCACGATTTGTCAAGGCACTGTTACACTGAGAGGGATGTCTGGACACAAACTGCTCTGTTGATGAACACCAGATCAGGTGTCACGAGTACTGTGTGAAATCATGGGCAGAAGTCCTCTTCCTAACATGCATTTTTAGCAGATGTAAGCCAGGTATTTCTGTGACATGCTTTCCATTTGGGTTTTGTTTGGTTTTTTGTTTTTCTTTTAATTCAGGATGAGAGGAAAAATTAGGTTTAGGATAAAAACATGTCAATAGCTCCTGTACTTTATCGGAGTTTTTCTGGTTGTTCTTCCAAGGCTCTTTCTCAGTTTATCAACAGTGTATGGCTTTGGTTTCAAATCCATCTGGTACTTTATAATGCTTTTCAAGAAGGGAAGAGTCTTGTTAAACAGGAAGGAAATATGTCTACATAGTACGTGTGGGATTGACTTTGGGATGTTGGCATTGGATTCAGAATGAGGAGCAGAGAAGTGCCACAGGCACATGACTGTTCAATGGATTGCATTTTCAGCTGTCATCCAGATGTCTCCCAGGCCTGTGATGGTGACATCTGCTCAGGATGAATGTGGTCAAACCTTCATGTCCTTCCACTTACACACTGCACCAGTGAAAGTCAAAGAAAGAAAGAGATGCTGAGCCTCTCAGTCCAGAGAATTTTCCAAACTTAGTTAATGCTCTCAGACTAAACTGTACAGATCTCAGGCCGTCAAAGGTTTGGAATTTTGTGCTAACCTGAGCTTAGATGTGGCATTTGGGGACATGGTTTAGTGATGGCCTTGGCAGTGCCGGGTTAGCAGTTGGACTCAATCTTACAGGGCTTTCCCAACCTAAATGGTTCTGAGATCAGTGCAAGGGAAACACCATTAGGACCTGTCGTTCTTTTAGGGTTTACTCTCTTATAGAAGCTTGCCCACTGATTTTGTTTTTGTATATGCTTATTTTGCTTTTGTGGTACTTTGTGTTGCTGATCACCTTCCTAATGGGTATTCCTGGCCCACCTCTTGCTTCTGGCACTTTTCATTTTTGTCCCTTCCAAATTAAGTCTGTGTCCCAGCACTATGTCTTAGAAGGGCTGATGTCTAGGAGCCTGCACTGTCCAGGGGCTGTTGTTTCCCACAGCTCTTCTGTTCAAGTTTTTTGAAATCTCTGCCTATTCCATAGGTACTATTAGTTCACTATCTGGTATGCTGAAGTCTTCTAAATGAATTACAGCTTTATGTTATGGCCTGAGGAGGGAGCTGTAAAAATACCTTGGTGAAGAAAGCCCTCATAGTAGCAGAAAAAATCCCCAAATGACCTTGCTTTTTACTACTTTTAGGAAGCAAGCAAACAAAATTCTCTGTACAATAGAATTTAGCATTATGTAACAGTTCTTGGGTTCCTTTTCCTTTTAGAATTCCTCCAAAGCAAATGAGCTTGAGTTTAGCCCAGCATCTTTTACTAAAGACTGTGACCAACTGAGTCTCTGTGAGTAAGGAGTTCCTGGATTCTGCTGAGTTTCATTCCAGTGGGTATGCAGGGAGTGTGTAGAGAGCGAGGCTGTGGTTTTGTTCTTGGTGCTGTTTCTTACAGGGGAACCTGTGGAATTTGCCCTTGAGCAAAAAAGAGTAGCCAGTCAGGCTGTGGGTGCAGTGCAGCTGCTGCAGGAAATGGACCAAACAGGAAAGAAAGGAAACGTGAAGTCAGAAGGAAGAGGTCTTTCAAAGTTCTGGAGAAGGTACTAATCCTGCACTGATGCAGTCCTGGCTCTGTCCAAGCCTGTGTCAAAGGCTGATTCTGGCAGTTCCAGGTTGTTCTCCATCATTTTGAAACATGGAGACATCTTTTCTATGGTTAAACCACAGTCTCTCAAGGCAAAAAAAAGGGGATGTCATTTTATCTCATGCTAAGGGGCAGCATTCCCACTAAATGTGCCTCTTCTGAGCTGTCTTTGGGAAAAACTCTTGATGAGGGAGGGTCACTGAACCTCCATTGCAGTCCTTATACAAAGTGGCTTTTCTCAGCTGAGAAGTGCCAGCTAAAAGGGCCTTCCTGGATGGACCTTCAGCCCCATTAGGGTGCATGTGACCTTTATTTGGTCACTGAGCAAATCTGGACTTTGTAACTCTGACTCCCAAAGGCACCATTTTAAATGGAAATCAGTGTCACTGTGCAGGCACCTGCTGGCTGCCCAAAGGAGTTCTCTCATGCTGCCAAGGCTGGATCCTGTGAGTGCTGTCCATCAGTGCACTACACCAGCTGGATATTGGCAGCTGCTGTTTTTTGGTTGGTTTTTTTGATAGTTTTTTTTTAAAAATAAAACTCCTTGTTAATTGTAATGTGTGCCATTCCTTTAATGACTGAGACCAGACCATTAGTGCACAAGTTATTAATTGTTTCCTCTATTTTTTCAGTTTCCCTCTGTATTGTTTTGTACTGGTGTTGTGCCCTTCTGTTGGACAAAAATTAGCTTTTTCCCCATTTTCAGAGAAGTATTTTAAGTCTAATGTGCTCTTCTTGTTGTTACTGTTTCCCCAGCATCATCTTTTCGCCACTACAACATCTTTTTGGTGGAAAAAAGTGACCTGGAAGTACTGATTGTTGTGGAAAGGTAGATTTGTGGTATGAATGTTGGGTTGCACTGTTTCTTCTGTAATTCAGCTTTTCACGTTGCTTGTCTCAGCTATTAAATGCTTTGAATTAAATTCTACTTTGCTAACATTTTCAGAGTAACATTCTGAAGATGCTGGGTTAGAACAACATGTTGGGTTTTCCTTCACAGCTTAGAGGTTTTGGAATAGAGCAAGAAACTTTAAGATTTTGATCCTTAAGTGTCATTAATTGTGAATTTCATGTTATGTGGTATTCTAATAAAACAAGCATCAGCTTGGAATTGTGTGTTATTTTAATCAGACGTAGCCATGCAGAAGATCCTCTTTCCCTCCAAGAAGAAGCAGAGGTTTCTAGTATTAGATGGACTCCAGTACTATGCTTCACAGCATTAAAAAGGTCAAAATTATGGATAATATTTTGCATTAGATATTTCCACTACACTACAACTTGGGTAATTGTTTATGCATTCAGTATGTGATGGGATGAGGTTGGAATTGAAGATTTCAGACATGACAAGGCCACGCTCAGGCAGCTTTTTGCTGCCATGCCTATGCTTTTTAAATGATCTATCATTCCTGAACCACCCCCTGAGCTGGGCAGCTGGCTGTAGGTGACTCTGCTTGGACAAGGGCTTGGGCCCAGTGGCCTCCAGAATTCCCTGCCAGCCTTGGCCACAGTGTGATGTGATGAAGTGTTTCCTGAGAGAGTTTATTTCCCTTGTTAAACCGTCAATATCTTACCCATGAGTGTTTTCTCACATTTGCTTTTGTGACTCTCTCCGCTATCCCCCTGAGGGGGTGAGTGGGCAGCAGGGTGGGGGGGTCACCTGCCAGCCAGGGCCACCCCCTCCCACCCCTGAAGGGACTGCAATCTGCAGAGAAGCCAGGTAGGAGCACAGGCAAAGAAAGAGGCCACGCTGCGCACAGACCCTGTACCCTGCACCTCTTGGTGCTTGGCTAGTGGCATCAAGTGTGACTTGCAGCTGTAACGAGCGGGAGCAGAGAAGTCTGAGGGGAAGCTGAGCCTGTGAAAGGGCAGGAAGGAAGCCAAATTGGTCTACTTCAAATGAGCATGTATCCTGGGTAACCTAAGATGTTATTGTAGTCCATATCTATCTGTGCCCAAAATTGTTACTGTCTCTGAAATCCAGTGCCATGGCTGGAAGTTGACATGGGAGGGCCAGGGGTTGCTAGGGTTCCTTTTCAAAGTCAGGGTCTGTCAGGCAGACCCCTCTTGCCTTGCGGTCTTTGCTCAAGGCAGAATCTTTGCTTTGTGTTTTTCTGTTGGTTTTTCTTTTTCCCCCCTCCCTTTTGTTCCTCTCTTGCATCTTGGACTGTCTCAAGGCAAATTCCAGGAGTGCCTGTCAGCAGCACTGTGCCAGAAAGAACAGAGTGGCCCTGCCCCAGTCTTAGTTGCCCACAGCTTGTCAGCAGTGCCCAGCTGAGGCAAGAAGGCACCAAGTCACTCCAGCCAAGCTGCTTTGCCTTGCCTTGCTTTGCCTTGCTGGTTTCTGCCAGAACAAAGGCAGTCTCTCCACGAGTTCTATCTGTTTGCCGAGTATCACCTGCAGGAGTGTGCCAGCCACCTCTGCTGATGTATTTGTTGCCACCAGAGAGGTAAGTAGGGAGGAAGGCTGACTCCATTTTCCCTTTGTCTCCCTACATGTGGTTGCCTGTGACAGATGCCATCTTGAAAGGGGGGAGTGCCCCTCCATTTTGGGTTTTTGTTCCTGTGAAGTTTATGGGATTTAGCAGTTCTGTATCTACTGATTATTTCCACCAGTAAGGAGGAATGAAATGTGAGTAGATACAAGTGGATTGTGTACACTGGACCTCGTCTGGGCATACAGGGGACTGCTTGTTATTTGAGTTTTGTCACATGCATCTGCACAGGGCAGGGGGCTGTGAATGGCCTCTCAGCTGCTCAGCAAGAAGTGACCAACAGTCACCTCAGGGGAGACCATGGCCACAAGTGATCACCTCACAGGACTGCAGAGACAAAAGTCCCCTTGTCTCTTCCCTCCCTGGCTCTGCCACGGCTGCGCTCTGCCATCCTGGCAGCCAAACACTCTTTTTTGGGTCTAGGACTAGTGGGAGGGATGTGGGCCTTGTGGTGGCACAGCTGGACATCCCCTGTGTCATGCTGCTGGGGAAGTTGGTGCCATTTCTGGGCCGACCAGGCCACCAGAGCATCCCTACTTCTCTCCGGGACAGCTCCATGGAAAGGAAGGGGTTCAGTGTCCTTTTGTCGTCATGTCTGACTCAGTGTCAGGGGGTACAGCAGCCCTATATGGGCCTTCCCCATGTCCCTACAGCTGGAGACACCAAAAGTGGTGACATGGAGCAGTGACACCTGGTGCCAGTTGTGCTTGGAAGGGTCACATACAAACATGGATAGCTCTGCCCCTGTTGTGTTTGGTTCTTATCAGGGCACCCCACTTCAGACTTCCCCTCAGCTGTGGTTTCAGCTCTGCCTTCACCCTCAACATGGGAACCCCCCAGGAAAGGGGAAGAGAAACTGCAGGTGAGGGAGGAGCAGTGGATATAGGACATTGCAGGGTGATGCTGGCTCTGGTCACCACATTGTCCCTTCAGCACCGGACACTGGTGCCAATTTGGACAGAGCAGGGGGATGGCTCCCAACATTTCTGTTCCTGTGCACAGGGGGCTCTTGGGGAGGGGGACTGGATTCCTCACCAAAGCTGGTGGGAAGGAAAGGGGAGTTGCCAGGCTGCAGCTGATCCTCAGGCCCTCCCCTCGGGGGTTGTTAAGGGCAGAGTTCAGGCTCCCCTACAGTGTGGGGTGCAGGGAAGCAGAGAGGCAGCTCCCAGGCCCCATGGCATGGATAGAGCTCCATGGAAAGGGGGAAGCTGCATATCTACTGCAGCTCCCTGGAATGATGGTGGGGTCCCATCCCCATTCCAGCTTGAAGATCCTGTCCAGCCAAGTGCCACTGCTCCAGGAGTCTGATGACTGTCAATGGGAAACAGTCCTTTCCAGGCCCGGCAGCCCATCCTTCCCCTTGGGAACCACCACACCATAGCTTCTCTAGTCCCTTCACTTCTTGCACCACAAGAAGAGCTCCTGGAGGATGGCTTCCTCCAGCTGTTCCTGCAGCCATCCCTGACCCCACAGCTGTGGTCCAGGCTGGAAGTGCTCATCACCTCAGCTCTGAGAAGTCCCTTCCCCAGGATGAGACTAGCAGTGCTGAGGGATATTACCATCAACTTTTCTCCATCACTCGCACCCCTCAGAGCTTTCCAAGGCTATGACCCACCTCTCCTGCAGGTTTACATCGCTGGCTTATGTATTATGATGGGCCACACACCTGTGGCCCATCAGAGTGGTCTGGCTGTGGAATGGTTGGGAGATGACAAAGAGGCATGGGAGCAGTGCACAGCCTGGGGGCACAGAGAGCCCAGCCATGAGGCCCTGTGGTGGGAATAGGGCTTGCCTGCCCTGTGGGAAAAACAGCCATGTAGTTGTGAACCCACCTGGCAGTGCAGAGCAGGTGGCAATGTCTGTTCTGTGCAGGGCCAGATATGCCAGGCACAAGTAAGGGACATTCCTATCAGGGCAATGGATGCAGCACATGGCCAAGTGACACGTCCACCTGAAAGAGGCATAGAAAAGAGGACTCAGTTTACCCACATCACCCTGATTGTCGAGGTGCTGCTGCAGCCACGGGGGACCGCTGCTGCATGCAGTGGGATGACCTTGCTCAGAGTCAGATTCCCCCAGCCACACTAAGGATGCCCCAGCTCACTCCAAGTGGGAACCTCAGAGCCCTCCCCTAAACCTCAGTGCCAGCCCCTTTGGCTGCCAGGGCCATTAGCACCAGCAGAGCCAGCCTGAGGAGACATCTGAGGCCACATCTCTCAACAGTGTCTTCTCCCTGCTGCTGCACCCACTGCCACACACTCTGGGCCTCACGGCTGGAACCATGCAGTCCTCTTGCTGCTGCCTTCTCTCCCTCCTCCTCTACCTCTTCCTCCTCTCTGGGACATGGGCAGACCTGGAGGGTAAGTGGGACCCCTGGCTCATACACATTTACCTCCATGGGACTCCATGGGGGAAAGGCTTCCTGCTCCCCACCCACCTTGGGCACTTTCTTCCTCACTCCTCCTTGTCCCCTAGCTCCACACCTCCTCCCCAGCAGGGATGCAGCCACCCCAGGTGGGTGCAGGGGATGGGAACTGGGGCTGCAAAGGCCATAAGGGGCTTATGGGGGGGCCCACAGATCCCTGCAACCTCAAGGACCCATCCCTCAACTCCTCCACTTGCCTCAGCCCTCTTCTCCCAGCCCCATCTCCTCCCTGTCAACCCTTGTCTCATGTAGGGACCTTCACTATCCGGCTGCTCCAGACCACCACCTTCCAAAACACCTCGTTTGTGGAGACGGAGGGGCTGGGCCTGATGGAAGACATCGAACTTGGTTTTCTTGATAAACACACATGGTCCATCCACTTCTGCCAGCCCTGGGTGCGCACAGCCCTGCCCCGCAGTGACTGGGACACCATTGAGAACCTCATTAAGGTCTATTTGCGGAAGTTCAGCCATCTGATCAATGACGGGGCCATGCAAAGGGACGTCCCCTGTGAGTGCCCAGTCTTCACTGCATCCACTTTCTGAAAAGCAGCTGGGAAGTGGGGAAGGATCTGATAGTGCTGGCACTGCATAGGAGACTCTGATCATGTCTGCAGGAAGGCAATCCCAGCCACTCATGCAACCTCTCTCACCTCTCTGCCCCACCAGATCCCTTTGTGGTTCAGTGCACGGCAGGCTGCGTGCTGTACGCCAACAGAACCTCCCGGGCCTTTGCCTATGTGGGTTACAATGGTCAAGATTTCCTCAGCTTGGACGTAGAGAATATCACCTGGACCCTCTCCCAGGACACCAAGTTGTCACGGTATGTCCAGTCATTTCTCCAGAACTACACTGCCTTGAATGAGCTGGTGGAAATTTTCTTCAATGATACTTGTGTCGATGACATGGAGGTGTTCCTGCACTATGGGAGGGCAGCTCTGGAGAGACAAGGTGAGACCACCCTGACCCTGCAACAGCCACCCCAAAGCCCCCCACACGGGGGCCCAGCCATGCCCCACTGGGCCTTGCCCCATTGCTTTGCTGTCATTCCCCAGAGCTGCCTGTGGCCACGGTCTTTGCCCGCACCCCCAGCCTAGACCAGCTGCTGCTCGTTTGCCATGTCACTGGCTTCTACCCCCGTCCCATCAGCGTGGCCTGGCTGCGGGATGGCCAGGAGGTGCCTCCGGGCCCGGCCCTCAACACCAGCACCATCCTGCCCAACGCTGACCTCACCTACCAGCTCCGCAGCGTCCTGGCCGTGGCCCCCCGTGACGGGCACAGCTATGTCTGCCGTGTGCGCCACCACAGCCTGGGCACCCGCAGCCTTCTCATCCCATGGGGTAGGTGCCAACCACAGGGGATGAGATGGGGCTCCTGGGCCACCCTGCCCCACAAGATGGAGCAAACCCTAGAAAGTTCATGGCAGCTTCTCCTTATGTTTCCCAGGGAACTCAGAAGTGGCGCTGATCACAGGGCTCATGGCTGGGCTGCTGGCAGCCGTGGGCGTAGCTGCCATGTCGGTGCTTTGGGTGTGGAGACAAAGGTGAGTCCCTGTCTGCCCCATGGAGCAGCAGTGAGAGAGGAGGGGAGGAAATGCCCAGGGGATTTCTGCACTGAGCAGGAAAGCTCTTGCTTTGGCCCCGCCAGATGCTGTCTGCACTCCCACAAGGTTTCTGCCATGGAGCACTCAGCTGTACCCCTCTCATTTCAGAAAGCACCAGCGGATGGAGGAATCAGAGTCCAGGAACTCCATCCTGAGCAAAGAAGCTTAGCTCAGAAGGGAGCCAACAGTCCCCATTCCCTCCCGCTGCCTTCACAGCAACAAGAACTACCTTTTCCTGCTTCACCTAAGTTCTGGACATTGCCAATTGCAAGACTAACTCAATTCAGAGATGCACAAGAGAAATCTGGGCAGTTTTTGACTTGTTTGAATTTTCTAAACAGACACAAATGCAAGTCTGAGACCTCCTCACTAACTACATGTGATCATCTCTTAGCTTGTGGCACTGGCCAGTCCACCCACTGATGCCCTAGGGCACCTCAATGCCCAATGGCAAATTCTCCTGGTTCTGCTTCGGTAACATTTTTGTCAGAAGGTGGAAAGCTTTCGCTTTCTATTGTCACTTTCTGGTTTTAGTTTTCCTAAAAATTGCCTTTATTAACCATATTCCAGAAATGTTTGTGCTGAGACTGAACTGTTCCACACAGACTAACAGAACCCAGCCAGAAATGGCTTTACAAAGCGCTGAGTAACACTGCAACTGTGGTGTAATGTGTGGGAGCTACAGATGTGTATGAAATGAAAATAAACCATTCATATTTTCACTAAGGTCATGTGCCTTTACTTAGAAGAGGCTTGGAGAGGTTTTGATCAGCCACATATGGAAGCTGAAACACCACTGAATTATTGGCACTAATTGCAGAAAGCACCAAGGCATGGGGAAAAACAGTACATGTGGGCCTGTCATATATCAACCTGTTCTTACATATTGCATGGAAATAAGCAACTGTGCACATGGGGGTAAAGTGACCCCAAGGCTCCTAATAAAGGAGAAAAAAGAAGGCCATGCCCCATCAAAGATAGCAGAGTTCACACACACAGGAAGGCATGTAGTTCATGCTCCCAATCAACTCGAGCATGTAGCTTCAAAGGGTTGGGTTTCACTGGACAACTTCCTGCAAAGTTTCCCAGTTTAAGTCAGGTGGCTGAGCACAAGCCAGAAAACCTGGCTATCTTATGGCTGTATCCACCACAAATCCAATGGTGTTTGTTCTCCCCAGGCCAGAACCTGGAAACAACAATGCTGGGGTGAGGACTGCATTTCCCGAGCTGCCAGAGTCACCTGCTGGCATCACAGGGCTCAAGGACCTCGCTGCACGAGGAGCGACACCAAGCCTCTCCCAGCCCCTGCTGACTTGGGATAGACAGATGAAACTCTTAGGTGTGGGCATGCCTCCCTGTACCCTCGGCACCCACAAGGCAAATGGGGCAATTCCTCTCCCAAGCAGAGTGGAACATCCTGCAGCACTCATGGGACAGGGCAGACCTGGAGAGCAGGTGCAGTCAGTGAGGAAACCTGCTGAGGAAAGGTGTTCATGTGAATGACCTCCCAGGAGACCCTACAGTACCACACCCACAAACACCTGGTACCAGGGAGGTGCCTGCAAGTGTTTGCTCACATTCCCTAAGAGACCTTACAATAACACAGCCCACCCAGGCATTTTCAGAGGGTTCTTAAGGCACCTCATCCCAGCCCAGTGCAGCAGTTGCTGCTGCCCACCCAGTATGGCACCCAGAGGCACTGCATCCCTTTCCACCCCACCCAGGCACAGCTCAGGGCGTTACAGCCTTCACCTCAGGGGGATTGCAAGGACCAATGTCACCTGTGGGGTCTTTGAGGACCAGTGGCCACATGAGAACTTCAAAGTCCTATAGTCCACAGGGCAGGGGGAAAGTGAGGACCAGTAATCACTTGAGAGGCCTGTAAGGACCTGAGGGAACCTCAATGTCACCTGAAGGAACTGTGGGGACCAAAGGTAACGTGGGGGTGACTCTGAGACCACGGCCACTTGAGAGGACTCTGAGGAGCCTGTGTGGACCAACAGCCCCCTGTCCCCTTGGGTCATTTTCAGACCAGAGAAGTGACAATATGAAGGAGGAAGAAGTTGTGAGCAAAAAAGAAAGTGAGAAAAACTCCAAACATGAAAAGTACATTCAATAGAGAAGTGGAAGAGTAAAGCAGAACTTTAAAGCAGATCCACTGCAACAGTGGGAGACATCTGGAAGAAATTCCAAGGGGGCTGAATACATTGTGACCATCCGCATAAGCCAGGTGCCTGGTCCTGTCCTATGAGCAACTCAGACACCAGTAGTGTCACATGCACCTGCACAGGGCAGGGGGCTGTGAATGGCCTCTCAGCTGCTCAGCAAGAAGTGACCCACAGTCACCTCAGGGGAGACCATGGCCACAAGTGATCACCTCACAGGACTGCAGAGACAAAAGTCCCCTTGTCTCTTCCCTCCCTGGCTCTGCCATCCTGGCAGCCAAACACTCTTTTTTGGGTCTAGGACTAGTGGGAGGGATGTGGGCCTTGTGGTGGCACAGCTGGACATCCCCTGTGTCATGCTGCTGGGGAAGTTGGTGCCATTTCTGGGCCGACCAGGTCACCAGAGCATCCCTACTTCTCTCCGGGACAGTTCCATGGAAGCAAAAGGATTCAGTATTTGGACGCTCCCGAGGTGCACCCCTCAGACTTGCCCTTGGCTGTGGTTTTGGTTCTGCCTTCGCCCCCAATGCATGCACCCAAAAAAGGGGAAGAGGAACTGCATGTTGAGGGGAGGAGTCGGAGAGGAGCAGTCAATCGGGAACATTGTGGGGGAGAGGCTGACTCTGGTCACCACATTGTCCCTCCAGCACCAGACACTGGTGCCAGTGGGGACAGAGCAGGGGGATGGCTCCCAACATTTCTGTTCCTGTGCACAGGGGGCTCTTGGGGAGGGGGACTGGATTCCTCACCAAAGCTGGTGGGAAGGAAAGGGGAGTTGCCAGGCCCATCCCCAGGTGTTTAGAGCAGAGTTGGGGCTTCCCAGCAGTGTCCTACAGCTTGGGGACTAGGTGGAACAGCTTGTCACCTCCTGCCCCATCCCCAGAATTAGGCAAGTGATGCAGGAGCAGCCTGAGCTGGAGGTGCCAGGAGCGGGATGGCGTTGACCCAAAGTATCCCTTCTCCCTATGTGGGAGCTGAGAGGACAGCAGCCATCTTTCTCCAGTCAGGTCAGAAATCCAAAAGCCATCGTCACCTGCATCGGTGCTCACGGACCCCACAAGAACAGGGATAGGACAATGTAATATTGGTGGAGAGGGGGAGTCAGGAAAACTCAGCTTAGATGCTTGAGTGTCTTTTTTCCTAGTACTGTTTCCTGGGACTCTCTTTTCCTGCCTCCTCCTTCTGGCTGGGCTTTTCCCAGCCCCAGCCTGTCACGGCACTTCATGCTCAAGACCTTATTTCAACTTTTGTCCCTCCCACACGTCCCCAGCCTTCATCTTGGGACCTCTGGGCCCCTCCCTGACACATTGATTCTCCAATTGGCGGAGAGCCACCGCAGTGACTGCTGGGCTGGGTTGAAGCTTGGGTTCCCACAGGTTCTTTCTCCTCCCACAGTCACTGCTGCTGCTTCTTCAGCCTTGCCGCACACACCATGCGGCCCCCTCACCTCCTCCTCTTCCTCCTTCTCCCGACCCTCCTCCTTGGGATGTGGGCAGACGCAGAGGGTAAGTGGGAGCCCTGGCTCACCTCAACCGCTCTCACCCCTGCACCCTGTCAGAGGACCCCACAAGTTCTGCTCAGGGGAGGCATGGCCAGGCCACTGTGCCATATGGGGGGGCAGATAATTCCCAGCATCAGAGGGTCACCTCCCACCGTGCACCACCCAAACATGCTTTGTCCCTGGCCACCTTCTCTGTTCCTGCCTCCAGCTCAGGACTTCTGCCCCACCAGCTCCAACACAGGGCCTTGGGCACAGAAGCAGAAGAGACAACAGTGGTCCCCAGCCAGGCCCTGGGTGCTGAGTTTCCCCGCAAGACGTCCTCCCCCTGCAGGGAGCCCATGGGTGCCAGGCGGATCTCAGCTCCACATGGTGCTGAGGGCCCCTTCCAGCAGCCCCTCGTTCGTTAGGGAGCTGCACCTGCAAGAGGGTGTTTCGGGCACTGCTGTCACACAGAGTGTTTTACCACAACCCCATGAGACCTTATGCTTCCGGGGCAGGCAGCATCAGACACAGAAAGGCAGGATTGATCTTTGGGCTGGGCTGATGTCCTGGCCCTATTAGGGAGCCCCAAACCTGGACAAAATGCCCTTTCCTATCAAGCATCCTCCGTATCCTCTGTACCGTGTTCAGATCTTTGGCAGATACAGGTCCTGGCACAGGTGCTTCTCCTCGGGGGAAACATCACCCCAAACAAGCAGCAAGGTGCCCCTTCAACTGCTCTGCACAGTGAGACAGCAGCACTGGCCAGGACGGAGGCATGGAGTAGAGGGGACAAAATGCCTAAAATTCTCTGCAGGAGACAACCACTTTGCTGAAAGTAAAATAGAGAAGGAAAAAGAACAGTGAAGGCAGAGGAAGTTCAGACAGGAAAGCAACCCTGAGCCTGATAAAGAACATAGAATCATAGAAGTGCAGAATGATTTGGGGTGAAAAGGACCTTTAAAGGCCATTCAGTCCAACCCCTCTGCCATGGGCAGGGACACCTTCCCTGCTCAGAGCTCCAAACAACCTGACCTTGAATGTTCCCAGGAATGGGGCATCCACCATATGTCTGGGTAACATGTGCCAGTGTCTCGCTACCCCTCACAGTAAAAAATTTCTTTCTTATTATCTAGTCTGAATCCCCTGTTCCCCCTCCAGCACCTCCACTCATCTCCTTCCTGCACCCTTTCCTGTCTCCATTCTCTCTCCTAGAAGAGCAACAGGTTATCCAGCTCCTCCTGACCAGCCTCTTCGCCAACATCAGCTCTGCTGAGGTGTCATGCGTGGTACTCGTAAGGGACATACCCATCTTAACACTGGATCCGGCCAACTGGAGCATCCACTTCCACTGGCCCTGGGTCAGCCGGGCTGTAGCTGAAGGTGATGAGGAAAAGGTGATGTCCCACTACAAAATCGCTCTGCGCAATATGATCCGATTTGTGCATGACACAGTTCAGCAGACAGAACAGCACTGTGAGTACGGGAACGAGCCCTGCCAGAGCCCCAGTCCTTCTCCCCAGATTCCGGTTGTGACCAGGATGGCATCTGGGGGGTCTCACAGGGTGCAACAGCTCCTGAAACACTGCAGCTGCTGGGGCATAAGACTAGCAGGAGTGGGTAGGGCAGCAGACCAAAAGTACCCCTCAGAACTTTTGCCATCTGGCACAAGGAACCCCTCTGCATGTCAGGGAGCTGCTGCCAAATTTACTGGAGCTGCAGGATTGACACAGCAAAGATCAGGAAAGAGAAAACGGGGGGCAAATATTTTGTGGGACAGAATTCTTTTTAAGCAAGCACCCCACATCGGTATCCACTCCATTCTTCCAAGGGGCCTGAGGGCTTGCAGGGTGTCCTAGGTCTCCTGAAGCATGGCCTTACCCCTTGCTGCCCACTGCACCCTGCTTTCCACTGCATCCCTGTATGTGCCCCCAGCCACATCCCACCTCATGCCACCCATGTTCCACACACTCATGAGACCTCTCCACTGGCTCTGCCCTTGACAGACCCATTGGTGATCCAGCTCCATGCAGGCTGTGTGCGGTACCCCAATACAACAAGGCAGGGCTTCCTGAATGTCAGCTGGGATGGCAGAGACCTCGTAGCTTTTGAGGTAGATAAACAGCGCTGGGAGGCCCAGCAGCCATCCCAGGTGGCAGAGCTGGTCAGCAAGAGCCTCAACAGGCAGAAGTCCGTCACAGTGCTCCTGGAGTACCTTCTCTCCATCTGGCTATGCCAGAGCAACTTCCTCACCCTGAAGAAGTATGGGAGGGAAATTCTGGAGAGACAAGGTGAGACCACCCTGACCCTGCAACAGCCACCCCAAAGCCCCCCACACGGGGGCCCAGCCATGCCCCACTGGGCCTTGCCCCATTGCTTTGCTGTCATTCCCCAGAGCTGCCTGTGGCCACGGTCTTTGCCCGCACCCCCAGCCTAGACCAGCTGCTGCTCGTTTGCCATGTCACTGGCTTCTACCCCCGTCCCATCAGCGTGGCCTGGCTGCGGGATGGCCAGGAGGTGCCTCCGGGCCCGGCCCTCAACACCAGCACCATCCTGCCCAACGCTGACCTCACCTACCAGCTCCGCAGCGTCCTGGCCGTGGCCCCCCGTGACGGGCACAGCTATGTCTGCCGTGTGCGCCACCACAGCCTGGGCACCCGCAGCCTTCTCATCCCATGGGGTAGGTGTCAACCACAGGGGACGGGGTGCAGGCTGCAGGTAGCAGCCACTGGCCCTGTGAGGGGCAGCTCCTACACTGGTGCTGCCACCATCACACAGTCGCCCTCTTCTCTCCCTGTCGCAGAAAACGGCAGCACAGCTCCAGCTGTCAGCATCACCATTGCAATGCTGCTTGTTGTGACCACAGCCTCTGCTGGGGGATTTTGGTGGTGGAAGCGCAGGTGAGCTCTCCCTCCCATCACCTGCTGCAAGATTTATTGGCATGTAGGTCGGTCCAGGGGTTGCAGCAGCAGCAGCTCTGTAGGATTGAACTCCCTTACTGTCAGTATAGCTCATGGTGTCACCCCTTTGCAGGAAAGGTAATGAGGCTACGTGCGAGACCCAAGAATTCATCATTTGAGGCCTGGTTGCCCATACAGCAAAAACTGCTTGCTCTCCCTTCTTACCTCATGTCCCACCCCTAACCCATCAGCACTGACACGGTTTTGTTCTGGAAAACCACCACATTAAACAGCTACAAACTTCCCTTGATGCATGTGGCTCCTGTGTCTCTCACCCTTCTTCCCCCTCAGGAGCTTTTCTCAGGAAACCTCTCAGCGCACTACAGAGACTCCATACTGCAGCCAGGAAGACTCTTCCTTTTCCTGAACTCTGGTTGGTCTCCACGTGGCATGTCAGGAGAAGCCAGTCCTCTGACAGCCTCTCCCACATCTCTCCATGGCCAGTGTCTGTTCCTGACAGGGCAGTTACAACCTGAGGCCAGACCACTCTGGAGCTGCTGAGTGAGATGTCGGATGGAGCAGACCAGAAATCCGGGAGAGATGGAGAGATGTAAGCTCTTTCACTGGGGAGAGAAGGGGAAGGGAGGACCCAAGTGACACCCCTGATATCCCTGACACAGGAAGGCATTTTGAGCACATTGAGCTGCTCCATCTCCAGGGCTGATCTCACCCTCAGTCCAGAATGGTTTTAGACCAGGATCTCCTCCACTCCTGACTCCTGCCCCCATGCCTGCCTCCTGTCTCTGTAGAAGCTGGAAGGATGGGGGATTGTCACCCTTCTACTATGCCTGACAGCCATGAAAGAGGCACGCTGAGGCTCTGGGAGAATCTGAACAACACATCCCACAGCAGGATGTGGAATGAGGATTGTCATCAGTTCATTATGTATTGTCCATTGCTCCTTCCTCCTCACCCTGCTCCAGTGTGGCGTCCCACCCACAGGAGACAGTCTTCCACAAACGTCTCCTGCGTGGGTCCTTTCCATGGGCTGCAGTTCTTCACAAACTGCTCCAGCATGGGTCCTCTCTATGGGGTCACTCCTTCAGGAACGGGGTGCTCCAGTGTGGATTCCCCTCAAGGTTACAAGTCCTGCCAGGAACCTGCTCCAGCGCAGGGTCTCCGTAGGGTCACAGTCTCTCTCAGGCACACCCACCTTCTACGGCATTGGGCTCCTCCAAAGGCTGCAGGGGGATCTCTGCAGGTGCGGACCTTCATGGGCTGCTGCAGGACAGCTGCTTCCCCACGGTCTTCACCAGAGGCTGCATGGGCACCATCTCTGCTCAGTGGCCTGGAGCCGGCAGGGTGGCTGCCCGGCCGCGCTGCCAAAAGCGATCCGTAGCGCACCTGCGGCGCCTGTGCCCGGTGGATCCGCGGCGCCGCTGCCCCGCCCGCCCCAGGCTTCCCTTGGCTGTGCCACGGCCCGCTCGCCAATGCCGTCCCTGCTCCGCCGCCGTCACCGGTCGCCGGGCGGGCAGGGGGCAAGCACGGCGGCATCGGGGGGCTGACCCGGACCCCCATCCCTGCCCTCGGCCCCATCCAAACCCCGGCCTGCGCTTCCACGCACTCGCTATGGCTTCCGCAGGCCCCCAGATCCAGCCCTCAGTCTCCCTCAGCACTGAAGAGCCGGAGATGAGGCCAAGGTGTTTCCCTCCTCAGCTCCAGATTTCAAGATAAAGGCAAAAAACCAGGAAGATGTTTGCAATTGTCAGGCCTGCTTAAAAAGCCAAAGCCATGCTGCCTCACCTGTCTGGGGGAGCCAGAGAGATATGGTGAAATAATCCAACCATTTGGTCCAGAATGATCAGAAGACCTCTGTGGACCTCATTGTCATCAGATTGTTTCCCTCTTTCTCTCTTTCTGTATGCACATACCTATGTGTATGTACACAAAGTGTGTGTATAAAAATACTGAAAATTTAGACTTTCAAGTTTCATACCAAAGCAATAAAATCTCCCTCTTTGGGTGGGTTATCCTGCAATTCCCACTTATTTTGCGAAACATCTCTTGCTAGTGGGTATGCCAGGCAGAAATCTGAGACACCAAGGTACTGTCATCTTTGGGGACTAACACTATCAAAACTGCTTCTAATGAGCTCCAGGGCAGGGCCTTTACTGTAAAATAAATTAATTGATGGCTATTATAAGCTGAAAAGATTAAAGCTTACCTGATCTGTGAACCTTTTATTCCTCATTCAAACATGGTCTCTGAATGCTTTCAAAACCTTCTTACCAGTTTATTCGCAGCTAGCTGCAAACCAGGCACAAACTCCTCAGGGGTCAGAGGGTGCCTTTGAACAGGTATTTGGACTCTGATCCAGCCATACCCTACAGCCCTATTAATGACCTAGAGAAAGAACAAGGCCTATACACTAATAATCAGGGTTTCCTAGGCCATTGGTTTCTCCCAGATGGTCACTAATCTCCAGAAAATGCTTTCCTGCCTAAGTTGTTAATGCTTAATTAACCCCACAACTGCAATATCTCTGCCATAGATACAAGTTTTCTATTCTCCCTTAAAGGCATTGAAGACCCCAATACTTTCCAATCAAGGCACATGCTTTCCAAGAGGCACAGCAGCCTATCAGTTACACTCCAATTACTGGGAAGTAAGATCCATGTGCAGTATACATATGTCAGATGACACTTTGTACATCTGCAGAAAATGCATAGCCATTAAAAACCTCCTGATCCCAGGACTACATATGCATTCCAGATCCCTCTCTCAGTCTTCCAGAGGAAGTTACAATGCAGATGAAGACTGTCAGCTTTGCTGGAGAAAATGTTTTCTCAGGATTTCCTTCAGCTCAACCAAGCCAAGCAGCAAAGAGCAATTGTGACTAAGTGGTTAATAAATTACTTTCTTCTCACTCATAGTGGGCAACTCAAGTCTTACCTCCTGCATCCATGGTAACTGTTAAAAATTACCAAATCCTTCTACTTATGGCACACAGCACAGGTTTCACAGCATTTTTTTTTCAGCCCTGTGGTGGGAGGGGATATTTGGGGTCCCATTTTAGAGAGAAGGAGCTGAAGCAAAGGGAGAGCGGTTAATCCTCTGTCATTTCGCATGCTCTGGTCAAATAACCTGATGTGGCTTTTCAGAACACATGGAAGGATGTAGATGACCCTCCCACTACTCCTCATATGGGAGAGACACCACGTGCATCTCTGCCAGCAAGGTGTTAAGCTTTTCACCTGATGCCAATTCCCCCAGACCTGCGTGTTAAGCTTTTCTGTCTTAGGCAATTTCTTCATCACCTTCTTCAGTAATGCCTACCTTCTTACTGGTCTGCAGAAACAAATTACTACCTTTCCTTCCATGCTTTCCACAGTAGTTCAGCAGAGTGGAAAATGCATTTGCATCCACAATTTATGACAGAGAAACCTAAATTGTTCTTTCCAAGCTACTCCAATATATTTGGAGCAAACATATTTAGATAAGGAGGGAGAGCCATCTCTCTGTCCTTTCTTTCCTACAAATAATCTGAACTTAGTTAATTCTGGCCTGAATTTTGGAAGCTCATCCATCCTTGGCCAATTACACATCTCTTTATTGCCTTTTCTATTTGGTTATTTCTTGTCCTCTTGAAATCTCTCTAAGAGCTGCAGGGCTGATGCTCGTTGCTCACGTGCACTGCCTGCAGCATGATCCCAGAACTGAGTGGCTGGGAAAGGATGCAGGAACTGTTTCAGTCATGCTGCAAAATGACTTGGTCCAGATTTTTGCTTTTGTAAATATGCTTCGAATTTTAATAATCATCTCAAAATTGGACAAGAGATTATTTCTATCTTGAAGATGAAGACTAAATACACACTCTTCCTATTTCTCCCTCCAGTATAGAAATTGGGGTAAACACACTAAAAATATCCAGCAAATTATTCCAGCCAGCTTGATCCCTAATTGCTCTAATTGCCCTCTTGGGCTTTTCTGAAGGTAAAATAAGAAGATCTTAAACTCTATGTTCGAGGCCACAGCAACTTACCAGACAATCATTACACATACCAGAGAAAGCAGGGCCAGGAATTTACGTGGATCCTATTAATCCTTTGCCATTACTATTTACCTCAGTTTAGCCCTTTTTCTGGTGGCATTGTTTGTATTGTTTTGGGGTTTTTTTTCTGTTCAGCCCACATGTCTGAGCCAGTAGCATGCTTATTTTATCTTGTAGCTGTCTGGCAGCTAGAATCACTCAGCCCCATACATCACATCACCTTCCACCAGCTCAGACCCATGTCCATGGTCCATACAGCTCACTTGGAATGTTTCCTTGACTATAGCTTATTTTAGCTTCACTTTTGCTACCCACTTACAACTGTCTGCACTGGGACTGCAGTTCCTGTGAATCTGTGCTTGTGCAGGTGGGTTGTGTCTGATGTTTTAAAGGTTTGTTTCCCCAGACCTAAAGGCAGCATCATGTGGAATGGCAGAGAGATGGAGGGCAGCAGTTCTGCCGTGGAAGCCTGGGACCAAGGGCTCTTGCCACTGGAGGTGACAGTTTGCCCCTGGAAGTTGCTTTTCCTTTGCCTATTTTTCTCATGCTGCTGGCAAGAGCAATGGCTGTCTGTGAAGAGCAGCATTTCAACTGGCAGTGAGCAAAATTGAGGCAGTAGCAGCTCTAGCAACCGTAATTTTGAGGGCAATACAGATGGACTTGAATATCAGAGTAAAAAAAAATCTGAAGATCTCTCTTTTTTTCTCTCTCTCTCCCCTTTTCGTCTCTCCTTTCGTCCTCTCCCGCCAGCCAAAGTGATCTGAGCATTTGTGCTAATTCATCAGCTGATTCAGCTCTTTGCTTGGACATTTTGTTGCAGATGAGGTCACCTTAAATCAACACTCAGAGTCTCTGTCATAATAGCCTGAGGATGAAGATATCAGCTCCTTTTAGGTACTGGGATCTGGTTTCCTTCATGCTGTTTTTTGGCGGGGTGGATTTTTATTTTGGAGGTTTTTTTGTGTTTTAGGGTTTTTTAAAATTTCTTTTGACAATCTGTATATAAAGACTTCAACCAAAGAGAAATACATACTGTACTGAACAATAGTATGTTAAATTTTAATGCTCATAGCTGTGATAAACAGGGAAATAGCATTCAAGTCAATATAGCAATCTTCATTAAGTGTATTGGTGCTGACAGACTATTTCTCTGGAATTTACTTGTTGTGTAAAAGAGAAGGAAAAAACTTTTCTTCTCCTAAAACCCCCTTTGGGTATTTCCAAGGTGATCATGCAGTTCCTTTTTTTTTTGTCCAGAGTGAGTTTCAATACTTTGAAAAATAATGGGTTTTTTTCTCTGACATAGGCTACATATACTGAACAGTCGAGAGGATTTTAAGTTCATTTTCACCTAGGGTCATTACCATACCTTTACCAAACATCTAAGCAGTCCCAAAGTGGTCTTATGCCTAAAGTTTGGGGGTTTTTTTAGTAGAAAACAAGAGAAGAAATTTGGAACAGCTTGCTAGAGTTTCTTATGGCTGTTTCAGGGCCAATTTAAAGACTTTCTTGTTCTGGTGTTTGCTATAGCTGAGCTGTACACAAATTCAGTGGATAAAAGGAGATTGAAATTATGATGTGCTGTACCACCGTAATTGTGGTACACTTGAACTTATCCAAAGTAATGTATGAAAAGAAAGACATCTAGAAGGAGTTTCCTGTCTGCAGTGACCCCAATTTTAAGCACAGGTTAAGTTGGTTTACACATTCAGATACCTGAATGTTTTGCAGCATTGGATTATAGTGCCTACCTCCTTTGGGACTGGGAGTCAGGTTAAATAAAACTAGCATTGCAGGGCTTTACCTTTGCTATGACTTTTCCACTTTCCAGGGAAAAAAATTTCTGTGGGTTAATTTCCACAAGAAGAAAACACTACTCAAATTTATTTTAGCAGTCAAGATGGTTCCTGTATAATTCTAGCACTTTGTTCTCAGTGGCTTTAAAAAATCTCAACAGGCAAAGAGCAACAATCTCCAGCTGTTGTTTAACTCTGTATCACCAAAATATGCTTGGCCGTGGCAGCTAAGCCTTTGCATTGGTGGAGTTTGGGGACAGTGACCTGGGGAAATGGGCAGCGGTCTCTGGCTGTGCTCAGCAGCAGGTGATGGGCACTGGCCAGGCTTTACTCCTCCACTCATTATACAAGCTTTTATTATCCTGCATCATTACCTGGAAGGATGATGGGAACCTTAACTTCAACAAGTGACTCCAGTTTTCTGAAACTGGGCAGGAATGCTTTTGAATTAGCTATTGCAGTATTTATAATCTCTGCCTTTGCATCTTGGGCAGTTTATAAAATAACGAAGTGTAAAACCTAGCAACAAGCCATAGTTCTAGGTATGACCTAGAAAACAAATTACCCAGTGAAGGCCCTTGTGCCATGATGAGTTGATCAGCTCATCTCTATTAACCCCCCTGAACTAGTCAGATCTCACAATTCACTTGTAATGCCAGAAATATTCAGGATGTAAACTGAAGCTCTGTGTCCTGAGAACAAGTCATTACATGCAGCTTTCAGTTTAGGAGAGGGAGGAGCACCGAAAGGTAGCTAATGTGCTTGAGCCCAGAGCTGCAGAGAAAACCCGGAATGAAGGCTCAGATAGTATGAGGTGAAAGAAAACAAGCCAGTATTTATTATTAAAAATATCTTAATGATGAATCAGTTGTGAATGGGTGCGATTAGCAATGTTACCTACTTGGGCAGACAAAAGAAAAACATAAAAGGCCGTGAAGAAATCCTAATAGTGAAAAACAGAGAGTGAAGGAGAGATAATGCTATTTTCCTCACTTAGCTTTATAAAAGAATCAAAATGTTTAAACCCCCTAAAAACATTCTGTGACAGTCATGATGGTACAGACGCGCACCGGAGTGAAAATGCCTTTTACTGGGAATTCCGAAAATAAAAAACTGAAGCAATTTCACATACACACTCTAGGCTGAGGACATTGATTTGCTACTTCTAAGGTCTGGGTGACTGTTTGAGTGTCACCTCAGTGCTCACGGGACAAACACATACCTGCACTTGATGAACAGAGAGTTCCAGGCAGTGTCAGGGCCCTGAAGAAAAACTGACCGAGGCAGCTTCATGACTAACAGGCAGCATTCAGCCATTATACAGCTTATTAAAGGGATAAGGGATATATGCACAGGCAGAAGTTCAAAGTAGCTTGAAAAAACCTTGCAGCTGTGAGCTTTATGTTTGAGACCTTGTGAAGTGCTCAAACATGTAATTGTTTTTATTATGCTTGCTATTTGCTCACCAGTTCATTACCAATTGTTTTTGACACCGGAAGAAAGTTCAAGCTGCACTTGCTGTATGAAAGGAGGGTGAAGCTGCAGGGCTCTCCTGACCATGGGAGTGAAGCATCTCCCCACCCCACAGGGACACACACACCCCACCTTTATCGGGCTGCTTAGGAATTGCAATGGTCCAACTAGTAGAGGTTTGTTCAGTCTTCAGTATGCCTTAGAAATTAGTTCTACCCGTAGTGCCCCAATGAATGTCCCAATCCCTGTGCCTTTGCCACCAAACGTGCCCAGTGCGTGTAACCTGGGGCAAAGGCTGATGGCATTTTCCTCACAAGCTGGCAAATCCTTTCCAGGCAGCACATTACAGCTGCCCAAGTGTTACTGTCCCACGGCTGGTCACGGCAGCGGGTCTTGATGCGACCTGTCCCTCCTGTCATCGAGTAGCTCAGCCTTGTCCCGTGGCTGTGGTTATCCTCAGGATGACTCGGGGGAGACGGTTTGGTCCCTGTGGATGAGCGGAGAACGCCTCGCAGCAGGAATTCCACCTCTAGATGCAGAACACCGGGAGCAGTGAGATGCTGGCAGCTCTCGGTATGGCGTGGAGCTGGTGCCAGCTTTCTCCTGTGACCCTCTGTCCTCTCCGTGGTGCTGTGGCACTGCCCGCCGCACCGGAACGTCTCCCCCCGACACGCTCTGGTGCACGGGCCCCATCTTTCACACCGAGCCGACCTCGGCGCTTTCTCAAACCCACCCCGAAAGCCCTCCTGAGAGGAGTCCAGGCCGCCAGGGTGCGTGCACGGGGTATGTGCCCGTGGTCGCGGGGCCTGTGCCAGAATGTGAGTCCGGGGTCACTGGGAGGGGTCCCGGGGTGCGTTCGCTGTCGGGCCGGGCCGGCCCCGCACACGGCCAGCCCTGCGCACTCGCCGCCGCGCTACTCGCGCCGCCCGGCAGAGGTCGCTCTCCCCCCCACCCCCACCACCCTCGCCCGTTGCAGTGCATGCCGGGAGCTGTAGTCCAGCGAGCTACGCGGCGCGCGGCTCGGCGACTGCCGAGGACTCCCACTCCCAGCGTGCCGCGGGGCGCCGGCCCGGCCGTGCCTTTTGAATGATTTCACTGCGCTCGACGCTTGCGGCGAGTGCGGCGGCCGGCGGGCGGGCGGGATCCAGGGAGGATCCGCGGCGGGAGCAGCGTGCGCCTGGCCCGTCGATGGCGGCCCGAGCGGGTCCTGCCGTGGCCGCCTGCGGGCCGTGCCTCTGCTAGGAGTGGCAGACGGGCTGCGCGTTCTCTTCTTCGCCCATCCGCGTCGGCGGCCGGCGGCCCCTCCGCCGACATGTCGCTGGCCATGGAGGAGGAGGAGTACGCCCGACTGGTGATGGAGTCGGAGCCCGAGTGGCTGCGGAGCGAGATCAAGCGTCTCTTCCAGGAGCTGGGCGAGACCACCCGGGAGAAGATCCAGGCGGCGGAGTACGGGCTGGCAGTGCTGGAGGAGAAGCAGCAGCTGAAGCAGCAGTATGAGGAGCTGGAGCTGGAGTACGAGACCATCCGCACCGAGCTGGAGCAGCTGAAGGAGGTGAGACGGGGGCGGCGGCAGGTGGGCGGCCTGGGCCCGAGCGCGGCCGTGGCGGGTGGAAGGGCGAAGGCAGCGCGGAGCGGTGGGAGCGGGGCCGGTTTGCAGTCCGGGGGCGGCAGGTTGAGGAGCCCCGGGGCTGCTGAAGGGGGACCTGCGGGTTCCCAGACTTCGGCCTGGCTCTGGCAGGGCGGTTGCACCCTCCCCCAAAATGACAGCTCTGAGGTGCCTGGCTGCAGGCCGGGCCAGGAGAGGGAAAGGAGGCCTTTCTGCCCCGACCCCAGCTCCTGTGAAAGGGGATGCGGGAGGGAGGCCGGTAAACGCTCTTCTTTCTTTTCCCGTTCCGTGCCGCCTCGGGGTCCGGTCGATGGGCCGCCCCAGAGCTGCTGTAGGACGAGGAGCCGGGCCGGGGTTGACCCTCCCCGGGGCTGGGGCTTCCGCCACCGCGCCCCCGGAGAAACCCGAGCAGGCGGCAGGGGGAGAGGGCCGGGACCAGGGTGTGGTGGCGATGCTGTCATATGCCTGCTTTTGTGTGGAAGGAGAAGTCTTACGTTGGTGTTAAGCACTTCCTCAGTGGTGACCACCATGAAAATAATACAGCAAACTTCAGTTCACATGGCTTTGTTTTGGTGCAGGTCCTGCCGTTGGCATGTTTTTTTGTTATTGTATATTTTAGGGAAA
The DNA here is from genome assembly GCA_013390045.1 of Picathartes gymnocephalus. NCBI lineage: Eukaryota > Metazoa > Chordata > Aves > Passeriformes > Picathartidae > Picathartes > Picathartes gymnocephalus. The sequence goes on from WEKY01054331.1 coordinate 43,426, forward strand.
TTCCAGGTCTAATCTGTACAGGAGAGTAAAGTTTGTCAATAGAAACGCTGTATTAGGCAATTGGCACATTATGTTTTTCTTGTGCAAGATCTTCTCTAGGTGTAGAATGTGGGAAAAGTGTTGTTGGGGAACAGTCAGAGAATGCAGACTGGTGGTTTGCGCTCCTTATGAGCTGATCCCGTCATCCCACTGTAGAGCATGGCCCATGGGAACTTGTCTGCCTATAGCTTTGTTTGGTTCAGTGATTTGGCATGCAGGCAAACCTTGTGCTGCATTTCAGCTGATTTAGGCCTTGCCTTGATTGCAAAACATCTGATACTGCCTAAGAGATGAATGTAGGTGGATTTATTTGCCCTGTGCAAATTGTGTCCAATGGATTTAGCTTTAGTTTATTCAGATGGAAATGGATTTTAAGCAAAATACAGTATTTCAAACGGAAAGTAAATCCTTGTAACAGACTGGTACAAAATCAGCTGAATTGGTGAATGCCCTCCCTTCCTGCATACGATGTATCTTTTGGTTTTGTAAATAAAGCTTTATTTTGCCTTTATTGTGTTAAACAAGCATAAGCAAAGAGGTTAATTACTTTGAATTACATGGTTATAAACTTGTTAACTAAATATGCAAGGTGATCATGAACTCATATGTTGCTGTTCCTAAAGCCACTTGAGACCAGCATGATTACAGCAGCATACAGGAGCAGGAACTTGGAAGTCAAGGGCAGAGGCAGCTGTAGAGTTGAGCACAAGGGAGAGAAGAGTCAGTAAACCCAGCTGGTAGGTGGGATGCAAAACGTAGTATGGAAAGATGATGGGACTGACCCAGACTCATTCAGCAGGGCCAGTGCCTGACACGTCAGTGGGAGCCAGGATGCCTCGGTCACAGGTAGTGCTTCAGTTGCTGGGCTATGCTGTGTGTGTTTGGGCATTACATGTTTTGACTTGCAGATGGAAGAAAGCTTGATGACATTGTATTTTCATTCTTCTAGGGCTGTAACAATTAAGAAGCTTGTAAAAGAGATTAAAAAGAAAAAAAAAAAAAAAGGCAGAATCAGCAATGATTCACTCCTTTTTGATTTTAACGTTTTGAAGGATTTGCTTTGTGTGTGCATGTCCCATTCTAATTAAGTCAAAACCTGGGAGGCAGACAATTCTGGGAACAGCTTGAGAACTCTGATAGCCTACAAAGGGAAAGAGCATTGCTCCTCTAGCTTTCTTGTGATGCTGTGCAGGAATCTGGCCTGTTGTAGATCTTGTAAACCTTAAACAGGTGTATGAAGCATATGCTCAGAGGAGGAGTTTATTGTCTTTGCTGTTTCATGCAGCTTCCTGTTTTTTACACACTCAGCTAGAGGAGCGCTGCATACAAGACTTACATGTCATGCTCCAACCTATAGGGACTCCACCTTGGGTTACTTAAGTTGTTCTTGGGGAATGTAGGAGATTGATGTCAAACTAGAACAGGATTGCTTTCCATCTTTTGCTTCTTAACTGTAATGTCATGCAGCCTTTTAAAATATAGCCCCTTCAGCCTCTATAGATCTTACTTTGTTCATCTGTGTTGAGAGAGCTGAGCAGCACAAGGCCATGTTAGGCAGGGTGCAGGACAAGCACGCAGTGGTTTTCTGTCCTGCTGGGTATTGTAGAATTGGATATGCTTTAATTTGTGTAATATTATGCAGCACTGCTGTATCACGGCCCTGTTCATACCATATGTAAATGGGTTCTGAGTGTGGGAGCTTTGTAATGCGGTTTGTTGAAAGTACAGGCTTTTCTGCTGCAGTCATCAGATCTTTCTGGCCAGGTTCTCCTCCCTGCCACCCAATCCCCAATGTGGCAGAAATTCAGAGTCTTAACCTCCACTGTTGTATCCCTTTGGTGAGTGTGAATGGCCCTGTCAGAGCTGTTCCCCATTTTGTGAAGATGTCTGTGTACTCTCAGTATTTGCAATTCAAGTTGTCCTGGTGAAAATGGGGAGCTGCTCTGTCCTTAAACTTCTGAACCTCAACACCAACCCCTTTTTAACTGGGGTCAGGTCTTCTCTAAGTTGGTTCTTTTACTTGTATGTGTGCTGACTCGATCTCCTATATCTTTTAAGGTAGTTTCTGCTGCATTTCTTCTGTCATTTTATTTGACAGAACAAAACTGAAATACAAACTGTCTTAGGTAGACTTACTGTTATTTGCAGTACCATCCTTGCTTTTGTAAAATGGAATTAATTTCAAACTGTACTAAAGATTATGATGAATGTTTTCCCTAGCTCAGAGAAATAAGATATTGGTTTTCTTGTAGTGAAATAATACACTGTGTTGTAAACATGTAATTTTATTCATTTTTACTCCCTCTGGGAGATGAAGTAACTAAGTTTTTTTTTCTGTAGGCTTTGTTTCATCTGGTAAGTCACCCTGCAAGCCTTTGTGATAGTGCTAATTGTATAAATGTATAAAGGACAGGGCTGACTACCTGCCTGAACTGGGACATTTTTCTTACATGGATGATACATACGATCACACCTTTGTGCACTCCAGCTCACAAAAGTGATTGTCTGAGGATTCAGTTATTGCTTTCCTAATGATTTGTGGGGGAATGGGGCATGGAAGGTTAGCTTGAAAATGAGGTTATCTGCTTCGCTCGGTACTTTGGAGTTGCTTCAAGATGTCAGATTTATAACCAACTACTAGCTCAGTTATGAAACTTGCTGCTTCATTTCCCATGAAGCCCAGGTGGGGCATATGATGCAGCTGAGGTGATGTGTCCCAGGCTGTAATATTTGTACTGTTTGACTTTATATTGAGGTGGAGTGTACAGGATCTGTGATCGCTGACAGAAGTTTCACTTTGCTTAATTGACTTGCATATGTACGAGTTAATTGAGTATGTTATATTTCATTCAGGCTGGTTTAACATTTCATTATGTTATTAATGTAACATTTAACTGTGCATTTTCAAAAGTGAAAGAGAAATCATTCCCTTTCCTGTCTACCTCATGTGGTGCTGTAGACTTTGTAGACAGACACTGTAAACTGCTTGCTGAAGTAGCAGTGATTTTCCCCACTGGATTTATCCAAGCATTTTGCCGATTAGTACTGCTGTGCTCGTTTTGTGTGTAAGAACATAAGGGCAAAGAGGGAAGAAACAGCTAGGCTAAAATTACCTAACAAACCCATGAGAGATTGGGATTAGACCCTCTGTGCTCATGAATCAATGCTGACCAAGTCTTTCTATTTAATCGTGGTAAATAGTGATGTTCAGTTACAGTACCTCTAAGGTCTCAGGTATACCTCTACAGCCTCTTTCTAATAAATATTCAGGTGATATATGGATTCCTGCTGAAAGGAAAGGACATCAATGTCACTTAAGATCACCTCTAACTTTGCAGCACTGTTAAAATCAAAGGGTTTAATGCATAAAATAAATGTTTATTTCAATAGACCAGCTTAGGTAAAATTTGGTTATACAGATGTAAATCTAGAGTAGGAAAAGTATAACTGCAAATTAAATTTAGAAAACTGATACCAATTCTGCACATACCAATAGAAAATGGTTATACTTTCGTGAATCTGTCTTGGTGACTTAATGGTGATTGTTACTTGGACTCCAACACCTGCCACACTTAAAATGTTAGAACACAATTCCTGTCTCTGCTGTCAAATCAGACTGAAAACTGTGGGTGGGGTAAGTGAAATATTCCTGTGTAAATCAAACCTCTTATATTTTGATAAATCATAGTTGCTTTACATGAAGAATAGAGGCACTCCGATATTAATCTGATATTTGGAGTGATATAGACACTTAGTACTGTGTTTTGGAAAAGCTACTTTTCTCACATATCCTTATTTAGGAAAAAACCAAAACGTGAAAAATTAAATGTTCTTCCTGGTGTTCTAGAAATAGTAACCTGTAACCTTAATGTTACTAAATTAATTTTCTTTCCCGGTGTTCCTTGAACTGCCTTTCTTAAAAATAAGAAATAATATTCTTGAAGTGATGATTTCGTATTATTTTATGAAATTGCTGAATGTTCTTCTTGGTCTTTTTCTGATAAAATTAACTACACCTCATGTATTAGAACATCCATAAATATTTGGGTGAATAGTAAGGACCTTCAGGTGGAATTATTTAAAAAACCCCCGTGTTTCTGCAGAAGTGGTTTTCTGTGAACTGGTTTCACCTGAGAGGTGGGTCTTGGGGAAAAGTCATGTTTTACTTTTGGTTTGTGATGTTTGTCTGTGCCTTGGCCTGGAATGAGGGCTGTCCCTGACCTCCAGCAAACATTAGATAATTTGTTTCTAAGTTTCTCCATTAAGTGTAACCCAAGGTTTCAATGTTTGGCAGGAGCAGTGCTATTTGCTGCCTATCTTGCCCTGGAAGTGTGGCGGCACTGAGTGTTTGCTGTCCTGTGTAGGGGGGATATAGTAAAACTACACTGTGGAACTGAGCCAGATTTTCCTTGTCATTTTTCTTTATTTTGGTTTTGTTCTTGAATTAGGTCAATACACCAGTTTGGATCACATGCATGTTGTACATGGTTGTGCAGGTACCACCACCTCACCTAGAGTGCGTTAAAGCAGCAGCAAACAAGGAATGAGAGGAGCATCTTCAGCTAGTCTTGCTGCTGAGCTTGGCGGTGCAGCTGCTGCCTGAGCAGCACAGACGGCAGCCGCACAGCAAGCGGGGTCCGGCTGGCCTGGCTGCTGGGAATTAGCAGTCCTGCGGATGCTGCAAATGGCAACGTTACTGTCAGGCTGGTGGCTTTGGTTGAGGTCTGTCCTGGGATGTAGTCTCTTTTGCAGCATTTCTTATGTTTACACAAATAAATTGTTCATCAGAGCCTTGCATTTGGCATCCTTCCATGTGCAGTCCCAGATGAGGGCACCTGGCAGCTGGGGCTTGAAGGTGGGATGGGAGGCTGCCTGGGTGTTCGGAGACCAGGGGCAGACCATCTTCGCATGAGAAACACTAGACCAGATGCTGCACGCTGGTGGCCTCTCTGCACAGGTGCTGCAGGGAGAGATTCCTTCTAAGCAGTGTTGCTGAGGGCTGGAGTGAACTCAGAGGGCTTCACAGTGAGGGACATCTGTGTGTTCCCACATCCCTGAAGCAGAAGTTTGTGCAGCCCCTGATGTGGCAGACATCCTGCCTGGAAAGTGAAAGTCTCAAACCTACAGTCACTGGTGTTTTGTCACGTGGGCTGTTGCGATTTCCTCATTTCAAATCTTGATTCATCCTTTCACAATCGATGGGAACATACTTGCTAGTTTCAGGGGTATTAATAGCCAATTTATCCCTTTGAATTAGGATCATATTTCTCCTAGTCTGCAAGAGAATTCTAATGATTTGGAAAATTGCCTGATTTTACTAGGAGGGGCAGGAGGGTGGGAACAGCAGTTCTCAAGTCTATGCACTGCCCCCAGACTTAATAGGTTCACCATTTCCTCTTTCTCTCTGTGGTATGTGAGCTTGTGACTAATCTGTAGCAGCGTGGGGCTGCTAAGATGACTTCCAGAGGGTGATGCATACTCCAGGCATTCATTTGCTTTCTTTCTCTGCTTTTGGCAGACTGCAGAGAATTGTTTGTTCAGATTTGGTAACCCAGCAACAGAGGAATATACTGTGGGTTTGAAATATGATCTACAAAACCTCAGCAGAGGGAAATGACATAGATCAACTTTGCCTCCAAATGAATGGAGGAGCCTCCATTTCAGAGAAGAACTGAAGTTTTAGGTGTAATAGCTGCAAACTGTGGCTTTTTTTCTTAGTTTCCCCATTCTCCAGCTCATCTTCCTTCTTTCTACCTCCTGCTTTCCTCCCCCTCCTCTCTTCTCAGCTGTTTTCACTAATCCGGCTGAAATATACACCAGCCAGGGGATGTCAGGCTCACCTCACTTTGGAGTGGAGACTTGCCTGAGGAGTCTGCTGAAAGGTGTGGTCTGTCTTGCCCACAAACAGACGGGTTTGCCACTGGGGCTCTGGGCAAGCAGGGACATGGAGCTGATTTGGAATGTTTGGCCCCAGCGTAGTTGCAGCTCAGTGTGGGAATGGATATGGATTCTCTGCGGTCCTGTGCCCATGTTTGGGAAGCAGCTGTGTCACACGAGGACCTACACAGCTCTCACTGAAACAAGTGATGTGTCTGGTGGGGTGCTGAGTTGTGCTGGATGGCCCAGACTCTGCAGCATGCTGCAGTCCTTAGCTTCCTTAAATTTTTGCTTTTCACCCCTCGGTTGTTGCCAATGTGGAGTGTGGAGCTTGGCAAGCTCCCAGCATGGTGCGGAGTGCTGTAGGCAGCGAGACAGTATTTGCTAAGTTCATTAGGAAGTCCTCCTGCAGGTTCAGTGTCTGTGCAGGAGGGAACTGGGCCTGTAGTTCATCTCTGGCTCCGAGGCAGAGAAGTATACTGACCTCATACCATAACTGGCATCTTACCTAACCAAACAAGATACATTGCTTCCTATGCGCTTTGTTACATCTGGTTTTAGTCTCCAAGGTCAGAATCTGCTGTATTTTCTGATGATGAAGGATGATGTTTGTTTGGAGCTTGTTCTGTTGTATGAGTGGGTAACAACAGAACCAGAAGGGATTTTCTTGCATCTTGTTGCACAAGGCTGAGTGTGTTTTGAGGGAGAAATTTGGTTGTGATGCCCAGAGTGACTGATTAGCATGACATATCTGTAGTCCACTCAGCCCTCTAGCTCTTGCAAACTGTGGGTGAAATTTCTCAACAGTAACAGTGTGGTATTAGGAATGAAATGCAAAGAATGCATTTTCAAGCAGTCAGTATACAATTATTTAGTGATTTTCTACAATGTCATTTGGAGAGAGCATTTGGCCTTTGAAATAGAAATTTGCTATTGTTGGATGAGTGTGACTGTCCCCAACATGTCCAGAGCAGTAACAAGCATGTCGTGTAGCATGTGCCCTCAGCTTTGGTACATACTATCAAATGAAGAAAGGCAAAACATACTTCCCTAATAGATTTTGGTCTCTGAATCAGTGGAAATCATCCAGCAGTGGTCCTGATTTACATTTTTCTTTGGCTCTGTTTAATACAGTAGCTTTATGACACTTGTATCCATGTGAGTAAAACCTGCTGACTAACTTTTGTCTTGGTTCACTGTATTCAACAGCTGTGCAAAGTAATTCCACTTGGCTCCCTTTTGGGGATGTTTTCAGAAAGTATATAATTTTAACCAAGAAATGGCTAGCCAGCTTCACATGAAAGTTTGTCTTTGCAGACAGATAAGTCAAGTCTGTCAGTGGTGGAGAGCTGATGGTGGTCTTAGACCAGATTTGCCTGTTAATAGCTTGGTGTTTGTCTTCTGTTGCTGAAGGTGGTTTATCAGGGCGAGCTTGCTAGGTGCTGTGATGGTGAGCAGCAGAGATGGGACGTTCCCTGGGAAGGTGCCACCCTGCAGCACGTAGCTGACTTAGAAGCTGATAAGAGATTGTATTTTTTGAGTGAGATTCACGTTGCAGTGGTTGGCATGGATGAAAAGGGTTCAGGACGTGCTGATGAGGGGTATCTGCTGGTAGGAAGGTTCATATGTATGCAGCAGACACTTCTGGCTCGGTGCAGTTTACAGAGTTGAGTATAACATCTGCTTTCACCTGTAGCTCTATCAGGTTGCATTTCGGACACATTTGACTCAGACACAAAATGCAAAATATAAGGCATTTTTGCAAGTTTCTTCTTTTAGGGGTTATTAATATCTGCTTTTTTTGCATGTATGTTCTCTACTAATTGAGTCCAGTTCAGGAAGCTACTTAAAGTTGGGCTGAAGCCAAAATATCCAAACTATTGCCTGGGAAACAAGACCACTTGCATTTAATGGCTAAATTAGACCAGTGTTTGGGGAGTAGGATTGTTTTAAAACTTTTCCCCCTCCCCCCACTGGATACAACAAATTCTTGTTTGAAGTAATCATAGAAATATTTTAAGTGCAGATTTGAGTCACTTGGAACAAATCAGCTGTGGAGTTGTTCAGCTCTAGCCTCCAGTATTATTTGTGTTGCTACAGAGCAGTCCATAAAAACTAAAGACTGAGCCCTAGCACATACATAAGTAACCACAAATACAATGTGCCATGTGTAACTTATTTTCTATTCTATGCCCATAGGTTATGTGGCCTCCATCTTTGGAGTCACTGAAATCCCAACTGGACAACGTCCTGAGCATGTGTTTGATGGTGACCCTGCTTTAAGCAGGAAGGTTGGAGTAAATGACCTCCAGAGCTGCCTTCCAGTCTTCAGTCTCAATAATTCTGTTACTTTTTTGCTTACCTATGTATGTTTTTAACATACTGTGCTTTAAAATGTGCCCCACAGTTTAAATTCTAAAGTTCGAACTAATTTTTATGGTTCACCCCCTCCAGCTCTATTTCAGTGGATACACACTGAAGGATTGAGTAGCTGAATTTACATTTTACCAAGTGGAGCATGTGAGATATATTAGTTGTTTGTCTGGACTTCAGGAGGGCTGAAGGAATGCTGACTCCTGTGACACTTGCAGTATTACCACTTAGGAAAGGCATGCAGAGAAGAGTTAGTCGTCTGTCATTGTCAGGCGTTTCACGGGCTTTATAGTTTTATTGCTGCATGTAGACTTTTGCAGTGATCCTACTAATCACTCTGATGTTTGGCAATTTTGAAGCCCTCCTCTCACCCCTGCATGTATTGTGCATCATTCAATTCTCTATATTTTTAAACTGCTGATGTAACTCCCTGAATGATGTGAATGAGCTGTGGTTACCTTTAACTTCTGTGGGGTTCTAGGGTGGGAAAAATCCTGTATTCCAGGATTAATTTTCACTCATGTGAGCCATTACACTTTCCTGTCTTCCTGGGTTCATCGTGGATGTAAGCACAGCAGTGAATTGGAGGGAAACTAGCTAGGGCTCTTCATGGCTTGAACGAGACTTAAGTACATATCTTGTGATCTCTCCTTTCTGAAATCTGGGAGGGTTTTAGGAAGTAGAGAGGGCCTATGAGGGCTGCGTTGTAGACTTTTTGTCAAGGCTGCTGGGATAGTGGACTTGAGCATTGTCTGTCCTGGAAGTTTGGAGGAAAACTTTCCCATTGAAATAATTGTTTTCTAGGCTCACATAGAATAGTGAAGGGTAGGAAGAGTGCAGCTTTCCTGGCAGTGTCATGTTTCAGACAGCTCTTCCACCTGAGCACTTAATAATAAATCAGCTTGTTCTTATCCTCTCCTTGTAGGAGACAAGGAGAAATGTTTACTCATTTCACTTGGGAAACAGGTAGGAACCAAGCAACAAGAGTACAGTAAAGGAATGTGGTGGGAGAGAGCTGCTAGTATATGCAGACACACACATATGTATATATATATAAATAATAGCTGGTTTGTAGCTGATTGTTCTAATGTACCCTGTGTGGCCAAGTGCCCTAAAATATAAATGCTTATTGGGACTGAAGCAAATGGACCCTCTACATGTGACACAAAGCCTGTTAACATTCAAATTGATCTGATGTTCCCTTTAACCTCCCTATTGTTAGGGTTTTTGGGGGGCATAGTAAGGCATTCATTCCTTTCATGCTCCTCGATGTGAGGGACTGCAGCTGGGGAACATCTTGGAATCTGGCTCATCCGGGGAGGCTTTTGGGGCTGGCGAAGCCCCTGTGAGGCATCTGTTTGCTTTTAAGGTTCTTGGCTCTGGGAATTGTGAGAATTAGCCTCAAAGAGCACTTATCAGCCCTGTGGTCTGCTGCTCTCAATGTGGCTGTGTATGCCCTTTTTCCCACAATAGGCCTGAAAGAGCATTAAGGTTGACACTGTATTTCTATGTGTGCTTTATGAGAAATGTATTTTCTTGTTTTATTATCATTGTTCTCTGTGGCAAGGGTCATCTCCATAGAAAGTGATTAATTTGATGAAAGTATTTTTCTTGCCCTGGGCTCCATTTGTTGCCGGGTACCATGCTGTGCTAGTCATGTGCTAACTTCGTCTTACTGCACATAACATTAGGCTTTGTGTGAAAAATGTGGCCTTAATCTTCACTAGGCACTGCTGTACAAGGGAACAGAGCCTCCACGAGATGTGGAGTTCATGCAGATCCAAGTTTTGTTCCATTGCCTCTTAGTTCAATGAGGCTCTAAAGCTAGTTTTACTTCTAAAGGATTCCAGAGCTATTAGGAACAGCCCAGTACTTGGTGTCTGTGTACTCAGGAATGCTCTCCAGTGCTCAGGCTTAGACTGTTTAACTCTTGAGTTGTTTAACTCCTCTTCTTGTGTTTTAAGGTCTGTCTTAATGCTGCCTTTGGAACTGGTGTTGCAGCAGAGTGTAGTTGTAGTGTTTTCCTATTGGATTACTGATCTAGTGTCTTGATATTTCAGGTCTGTAGATCATGGATATATGTTTCTCTTTCTTTTTGCAGTGCAGAAAACTGCAGTAATAATGGAAAAGTTATGTTTGAGGAATTTGAATAACATCTGTGCGGATGGCTAGAGTTCCTCTTATTCAATTTCTTTCATTTTTTCTTTAACTTTGTGGTCTTCATTTGCATAAAACTAGTGTCTGTTTATAATGCAACAAATCAACTAGCTGAAATTCAAGCTCTAAATATGACATGAACTCCTGGAGAGACACAGAATTCTTCCTTGTAGTCTTTAAAAGTAAAACTGGTCTGCTTCAGTGTGTCATTGAGTACAAGATGCGACTCTCAGTTCTGTGTTGGGATCATAATTTTGTTTTGAATTAATTGTGCTTTAGACATCAGTCTTGTATAGATGTACCCAGTGTTTCATTTGAGAGTGAGCAGCAAGGGTGGCAGTGACAGTGAATGCAAAGAAGTGTAATAGTGTCCAAGGATAACTAATAACGTACTCTAAAGTTTCTTGTAAGGAGAGAATGGCCTGAGCAAATGACACAATTACTGGTCAAGTTTTCTTCCAGCATAGGAGACAAACTTTGGCCTTAGGGTGAGAAACTGGGAGCAGTTAGGGTACAAAGAGGATGAGGCTCCCTATTCATATCTGAAGTGGACAAGCAGCTACAGGCTCATGTCTCTTCTTCCCACTCCTACTTCATCCTGCACTTGGTTTTGTTCCTCTTCCTTGATTTCTTGCTGAATTCCATTGCAGTTGCTGTTCATCCTGCTGCCACTGTTACCTTACTGGTTCCCAGTAAGTTGAGATGGCTCAGCCAGCAGTGGGCAGTGGCTTCATCTTTTAGGCCTGAGGCTGTCAGAAATGCCAGGCACTGCCAGGCATGGGTAAGAAGTGGAGAGGAAGGGGGTTAAGCCTTGGTTTAAGGCCTTGTCTATGCATAGAAATTATTACTTTTCATTGAACTTTTAAAAATAAAGCTGGGTTGAGTTAAACTGCAGTAGGCTTTGGGATGTCCTATGCCAGCCTAAACTGGGATTAATCCAGCACAGATGTAAAACAGACTGCTGCAGCAAAGTCTGTTTGAACAAGAATTACGTTTTCCTGGGTGCCAATTTGGAAGAGCATTTAGCTTTGCTCCAAATTAGAAGACATTTGTAACGGGCTCCTGAGCGGCAATGGGCTACTGGGAACCCTTGGCAGGGATCTGGCAATCTACCACCTGAGGCATGTCATGCATCTGCTTTTGTAAAGTTCTCAGTGTCAGAAAATACAGCATGACACCTCTCTTGCCCTGTCACCAGAGAATGGCAGAGCTGAGGTCAGTGGGGAGCTTCCTCTGCTGACCGGGCCAGACTGATATCAGAAGGCAGGAAGTGGGCATATCCCCAGTACTGGATCTTTGCCCAAACCAGCTGGGTCCCGCCGAGCAGAGCTCTGGGTGGTACTGGCAGCTGAGCCCTCCTGCAGGCTGCGGCTGCTCAGTGCACTTGTGGCAGCCCCACGTGCCCTGCCCGCTGTGAATGCCAATGAATGAGGGGTTTGTCTCTGCAGCTGTGATGCAGCTGTGTGCCCCCTGCATTCTGCCCCATCGGTCCGGTGGCCTTGAGCAGCTGGCTGGGGACAGCATGGGCTGGCTCTCTGCTGCTGGCCTGGGAGCTGTCACTAACCGCTTGGAAGCTTTGCAGGATAAAGGCTTTTCATTGCTGCCAGTGTCTGCCAACTCCTACTGCAATTAAAAGGTAATCTTTTCTAAATGGTGCTAAATTAAGGCTTAATCCCTCCCTCATGCCACATAAGAGGATGAATCCCTGATTTTCTGAAAACAGCTTATTGTTTGGGCCACTGTCCAACCGACCTGTACAACAATGGTCCTGGATGGTTTGTCTGTGGAGAGGACTCACACTTTTTGATTGGCCTGCCTGTAGATCCAACTCCAAAGTCTCCTATGAGGTGTATGGAGAAGTAGAGGAGTTATTTACCACTTCCTTGTATGGTCCCTGGTATGAAACTTGGCAGAAGTTTCCTGTTGCTGAAGTCCTTACCCTGGGTGCTGTGGTGGTGGGAAGTGACTTTGCCTGTGACTGTGTGTGCTGGGTCCGTGCTGTTGGCTATCCACTCACTAGCCACCAGCCATGGGCATTGAAGTGTTACATCGAAGCAAACAGTCTTGGCAGTATGGGTTGATTTGTTTTGATCAAGGCAGCTGTGTGCATAAAACTGTAGTTTAAATTATTGTTGTTACATAAGACTACTGCCGCAACATAAATCAATGAGGGGGGGTTAACTTTTCACCACTCTTGGAGTTGCTGATCTGGATTAATAAACAACAAATTTCACCTTTGGGGACAGGAGGAGACTGCCTTTTGAGCCCTTGTTAAGACTAGGTTTTTATGCCTTTCCTTAGGGGAACTACTGTGTAGAGCAAGATGCAGTCAAAATGTTTATTTGCTCATAAATACGTGAATTTGTTTAAAGAAAATTAAGTAAAATAGGATGGAGGGAGGGAGCAGTAATGGGGACACAGCTTTGTGGGCAGCTCATCAGTGAAACATATCCAGAAGCTTGCTTTGATTCCATGTTTTTACAGAAGTTCCTTGAGGGGGGAAAAAACTTTGGAGAATTTCAGTGGGATAATTCCAGCGGTAGGATCTGAAATATACTATTATATAAAATCCTCTTAAAATCCTTATTATGTAAGACCTTTTTTCCATCCTGTTCACTTATGATTCTATATAGCAGTGTCTGTAGCATTACTACAAAGATCAGACCTGGCGTGGGCCTTCTTGATCTGTCTGCAGCCCAGGAGTAGATGGCTCCTGAATAGTCTGGTCCTCACCCAAGTGCAAGAGCGAGTGGTTCTGGCTGGATGCTGGCACAGAGGTTCACATGTATCTCCTCCTCAGGTGCGTGACCTTGGGCAACTGAACATTTAAATTACTATTAGAGGCAACAAAACCTGCAGTGTGTTCCTACTGAACATGAGGTCAGAACTCAAGTCAAGATGTGTTTATTTGTTTTAAGATGCATTTTCAGTTAGCAACCACATGAAGGGCCGCTGGCTGGAGGATGGTGACAGACATGGATGAATCTGTGACAGACATTCCCCATCTAAGAAAACAAAAACATAAGCAAAACAGAAGAACTGACTGAACAGCTATTGTGGTGACAAGTGGTCTTTGAATTAATCCTTGGTGCAGTTAAAGAGTGATGGTCCCTTACATGTCCAAATTCCCAAAAGAAGTTTCCTGTATGCATTTTTTTTTAAAGATGATAATGACTTCTGATTTCTTTTCAGTGGATCTGGAAGTCAGTAAGAGCACTGCTCAGAAATGTAAACATTCCTCCTGCTTCCTGCTGCTCAGCTCTGCTTTGCTGTAGTGTCCTGCCCTGCTGAAATCAAGGGTGTGATGAACTTATGAGCACAAAATAAAATTAGATCCATTCTTTGGAAGGAAAATGCTTCCTTTTTATTTTTGAGTAATACTTTATTGTCTCTTCACTAGTACTCCTTATAAAAAGAAAGTCTGAACTTAGCCCTTACCTCTGTGTATGCAGTTCTGTTTTGTGGTGTTGCAGTTTGGGATCTGCTATTTGTGATCAGGATTTTGTGTTTCTCTTGGTGGCTGTATTTATTGCCTGCCACACAAACCACATAGTTCTGCACACCTTTATACAGGGGGTGAGAAATCATACGGGACCTGCATCAGTAGCACTTCATACCTGGATTTGCAGTTGGAAGCAATTAACCGTGGAGATTCTTGTCTTCTGAAATGATGAAGAACATGAAATTATTTTTAAATTTGTCTGGAGGGGGGAGAAAATCAGTCCCCTGTATGTACCTACAAAGTCTCAATATTATTAGTTGGAAATTAATTCTTTAATGAAATACAAGACCTATTTGTGGTTTGACTTAGTTACATAAAGCTATTTTAGGAGCTCTGTGATCTACTTTCAAAGTCTCCAAAATTCACAGACTTGATTTGCTGCCTTTTAATTCTGAATGTCCAAGGCCTTGGGATAAAATAATAATGTAGATTATTCAGGTTTTTTGTCTTTGACAATCTTGAACAGATTTCCTTTGTAATGGTTTTGGCAGTTTCTCACTATGTGTGAATCCATCATGCTGTTTCAACTCTTCCTTGTTTTTTCCCTGGATCCTCTGAAGCACTATTGTAATTTCAGGTTTCAGACCTTGGCCTTGGACTCCCAAGACAGAGCTTTTTCAAGACATCCTTTGAAACTTATAATGATCCCTATTTTTGTTAATTTCTAACTGTAGTTAACTGCTCTTTGCATGTAATTAATGTTTGCTGAGCAATTTTCTGAGGAGTTTGGTAATTCCATCTTTTTTTATGTTGAATCCTGCAAGTTTGGATGCATCTTTTAACTTTGAAGAATTTTAAAAATGTTTTTCTTCTCTGACAAGTTGCTTTACAGTTCAGCCAATAATTTAAAAATCTACACGATTTCTCTTTACAGTCTTCTAATTAACAAAAAAAGACCGTCCTTTGCCATGTCCAATAATAATCAGGCTCTTGTCCTGTTAGTATTCAGTCATTTATTTTAACTAATTCTGTTCTCTTTTCAGTAGCCATCAATTGTGTTCGATTAATTTGAAATCTGAGGACAGCTTTTTCTTGACCCTTTGCTGTTGCTTGCTTGCTGCTGCATTTCTGGCAAGGACAGAACATTGTGGGCTTTGTTTGGGTGTTTTCTGAAGCCCCATTTTGGTTTTGTTTTTTTTTTTATTTTTAATGATAGTTTCTGTGAAAGTTTTCTGAAGTCAGGAGCAGACTGTTCACAAGCAATCTTTGGGTTTCTCAGATGGCATTCAATTTAGAGAATTCCCAAATTTCTCTTGGTTTTGGACATGGGGCCTTGTTGAGGTAAGGTCTCTCATTGCAATTAGCAGCTCTGTCTTGCAAGCAGTGAGACTCATTGACTTCCTCTGGGCAAAGCTTAAATCTGAGAAACTTCTGTATGAAAAAAATCTGTGTTTTAAACAGCCCTTTTTAAAATCTTGAAATACATACCAGGCTTTCAATTTTCTTACCACTATAGTTGCTCTCAGGTAGAACCTTAGACCAAGTCTCACTTATTATAAAGGCAGTTTAGCATTCTGCCCTCTCCTCATTTTTCCTCAAATTGCTTGAACCTGACTGTAATTCTGGACATCCCCAAGGCAAAATCATTTGTAAATCCTTTTCTGTGTCTGTCCTTAAATCACACTCTCCTAGTTAGCATCTTAGTGATGGCAGTGAATGTGGCAATGTTTTGCTATGTGTGGAAACTGATGTCCAATCCCAATGGCATGTTGTTTGCTACAGGAGCCCATCAGCTGGAACATGTGCACTCTCTTACTATACAAAAAAGATGTTATGCTATACCAAAAAGATGTGGACAGGCTGTAGAAAGTCCAGAGAAGGTTGACAAAGATGATCCAAGGACTGGGAATCTGCTGTAGCAGGGGATACTGAGAGACCTGGGTTCGTTCAGCCTTGAGGAAAGAAGGCCAAGGGGCGTCTGTATTGCCATGTTCTGGTACTTATAGGACGATTACAAAGAAGATGGAGACTTCCTTCTTACAGGGAGTCACAGGGAAAAGAACAGGGCTACGGGGTGCAGGTTATACCTGGGGAGATTCTGACTGGACATAAGGGGAAAATTGTTCACAGTGAGAACAATCAGCCATTGTAATAATCTTGACAGGGAAGTGATGTATTCCCCAATGCTGAACACTTAGTATTTGGCCAGACAGGGTGCTGGCCCATCTTGTCTAGACCGTGCTTTTGCCAAGAAGGGTTAGACCAGATGATCCTTGAGGCCCCTTCTGACCTGGTATTCTATTATTACAGATGGCATCTGACATTTACTTGCGTGAGAGCAAATCTAATGTGTGGTGTGATCAGTGGAGTTGTGTCTATATAAAACAGTGCTGAGTAAACTCTGAGACTCAAACTTTCAGCCCGTGGACCATGCTGACTGGTCTGTCTTTTATTTTAGAGAAATAAATAAACAAATTTGGGAAGCCTTTGAGAAGATGAACTTTATTTCCACTAACATTTTCTGTGGAAGGGAGAAGTGTCTAAATGAATTAATGCTGCCATGTAACTCATGAGGACACATTCTAACTCGTATTTGGCTGAGGAATTGGCCAGTTTTGAGGAGTGTGGGTTCTGTTTTTTTTCTCATCAGTTTTAATTACGGAGTTTTGAGGAAAGATCAGCTGCAGTGACAGAAGTCACTTCTCTTACTTGCTGATTGTTTGTACCTGGGGCTGAGCTGCAGAGAGACATGTCCCCCTTTGTAAATACAGGGAAGAGCAGCACTGAAATCAGCCTTTGTCACAGAATTATTGTGAACATGCTGATTTTAATTTACCTTCTCCTTATTTCTGTGTTAACTTGCCTGTTGCCATTTTTCTGCTAACTTAACAGAGGCTTAAGACTGCAGGACTGATATTGAAGGGCTTTGTGCTTTGATTGCCAGCTGATTGCTGTTACACAAGCATATTGCTGGTGTAGCTGGATTTCATAACTAGAAATCCAGTACTGCTAATGAACTCTTCTTTTCTTCTGTGCACTCTGCACCTGGCTGCATGGACTTTCTGTATTTTGCTTTCTAGCTTGTAGCTTCCTTGGCTGTTAATCTGTATTCTTACTCTAGCCTGTTTGTATTTCTGACAGCCTTACTCCCTTGTAGTTCAGGCAGGATACATAAAATAACATAAGCTTTAGTGTCTTTAATAAGCAATCCATTTGGATCACTGCCATGCTGCTTAATTGTCAGGGAGAACCTTCAGCAGTAGGGAAGACTGCCTTTGGGCTAGATTTGGCTGCTGATCTCAATGTGACAGTGTAAACTTTTGTCAGGCAGCCTGTGTGCAGAGCACAGGCTGGACATTGGCTGCAGCTGGTGACTTCCCATTGCTTCAGCTTTGCTTTTGCAGCAGCTCTGTGCTGGTATTAACAATGGCAATCTTTGTGTGTGTGTGTTAGACTAAAGCCTTGTGAGGAGACCTCTACACTTAAGGGTAATAGATAAACTGGAAATGTATGAGATTCTGGGTTAAATATGGATCTGATCAAAAAAACATGAATTGGCCAATCTTGGGCTGCAAGATTTTGTAAAGTGACGTGGTTGTGGTCATTTGGACAGTTCTAACTGAGGGAATGCCTGACATGTAAACACAAGGGCCTTGCACAGTGAAAGAGGGGCAAGCACTAAAGGACTCTTTAATGGGGGATCTGTAATTCATAGCAGCAGGACCTCTGCAGTCACTGCCTGGAACTGGTAGTCTTTTGTAACTCTGAACAACACACGATGCTTATTAAAATCATTAAGAGCTGAAGAATGAAGACTTTGTTTTGAAATACTTTTTTTTTAGCACTGACCATGGAAAAAAATTAGTATCTGTATTGAGTGAAGTTTTTTGAGTGTGTTTAAGTTGTTTTATTAAAACCAGCAATGGTACAAAAAACGTGTCAAAAAATCCTGAACAGAATGGCATACTTGCACATCTGGGAACAATTTGAAATATACTGAGTGCTTTTTTTTTTTTTTCCCATGATACAAACAGGATCTAATTATATAGCATGCAAAATGGCTTAGGTATCCCTTTTTATATGGTCCATTTTTCATACTTGTGTTTATTAGTCAAAATCTCTACTATCATCCACTTACTTTCCTGGAAATGAAAGCAAAACTTAAGCCCTTGGTATAAAATTTAGGGCAGGTGGTAGAAACAGGAAAGATTTTGTTCTAAAGTTGCATTTTTGAACTAACAAATATGGCTGAAAATGGCAAAAATGGTACTTGTCATTAGTTAACTGCAAAGCCCTTGCTTTTTGCTCCTGTGAGGCTGTGGAGTTACTGAGTAGACTGAGGAAGAATGTCTCCCTCTCACAGTGGCACAGCTAGCTAATGTGATGTTCTGACAGGCATTAGAGAAGGAAGGTAGCTTATACATGTTTTAAAGACAGACCACAAATTTTGTTTGGGAATGTCAAGGTGGTTAAGGTTAGGGATGTATTTTATTCTGCCTTCTTGTGGAATTTTGAGGCTCATTTTGATGGTATTACATGTCAAGAAAATAAAGGAAGAGGCTTGTGTTACTCTTAATTTCATCAGTATCTTGGTTGTCCTAAAAAAATCTTGGAAATTATGCAGAACTGCAGTTGTTTGTCATAATTGAAGAACCCAATGTTAATGAGCAAAGCCCAGGGCTGGAAGGTTAGGTTGTTTGTGTTTGCCTGAGGGATAACAGGAGGTAAGCGTCTGCTTGTTATTTGGTGCAAAATGTGGACATATTTATGATTTGAGTGGTGTGTGTGATAAAGTCTGAGGTCTGGATGCCAGGTAGGTGGGTATCCATTTATCATTCCTCAGGTAGTTGAGAAGTGAGTATCTGGAATTACAGTGTTCATGTATCTACAAAATGGAGGTAAATGAGTGTGAAACTGGTATAAGGAATTTTTTTTTATCTATAGTACAGAACAAGAATTTGCTTTATATTTCAAGGAGTGGCCTAGGAGCATAAAAAGCAAGCAGGAATCTTTCTGATTATAGTAACTGCTAATATTCTTTAATTATTAAAACAATATAGCACTTGAAAGAATCTACATTAGAGGTGCCTGTTGTACCATCAGGCCTGAACTTTGGAGACTGTGGGTTTGCTTATAAGATTGAAAAGAAAACTGAACTTAAATAATGAAAAGTGTTTGAATGTTTGGAGAGAAGAGGCACTTGCTCTGCAGCTGGTAAGTGTCATGAGAATGTGGTGATGTGGGACCTCTCAGATGGCCACAGAGCAGTGACACATCCCAGGATAACCTGCAGTCTCTTTAGGTGTGCTGGGTGCTGCTAGAATGGGCTTGAACAAAGGGGCAGGATCCATAACATCGTCATCACATATGTGACAGTGTGCAGGTCTCTCTCTTGTGCTGTCTGTTTTAGCCAAAACTCTTGCTCTTGCCAGCAAGGACAGTAGCTGTTACTGCTCTGTTTTGACAGGTATTCTGCTCCAAAATAAGCAGTGACTGCTGTAATCCTGACAGGGTCCTGTGAAAATAGCTGCCAGTGTGCTTGTGCTGTTGTGTGCTGCAGGGCTTCTTCTCTTCCTGTGCAGTGCTGCTGGGACCCCTCCAGGGATGGGGCCCTACGGGAAGCCTCTGCTTCCTGTTTGCCAGTGTTTAAGTCACGCATCAGGGCTTCCCTTCCTCCTTTGTTTTGTAGCTCTCTCTTTTCTAATCCTCCCCTTTACTCCACAAAGTGTCTCATGGAGTTGAGCAGATGGAGATGCACTTGTCCTCCCTTTTTTGAGTGATGTTAAAACCCTGTCCTTGAATTGTTTCTGACACTGACACCACTGGCAGACAGATATCTGAGGGCACTGGGCAGGACCTCAGCAGTCACATTGAATATTGATTGTTGCAGGATTTTACTGAGGCCAAAAATGCATAAACCTCTGCAAAATAAAGAGATATTTTATATGGGTAACTCAATGTTAGTAGCTCTTCCAAATTTACATTAGTCATTCTCCTTCGAAGCTTAAGGCAATCCCCCTCTTGAGGAGATTATGTGGTTTCTTGCACCTTTCTCTGAAGCATCTGGCATTAGCCTCTGTAGAAGACAGGATATTGGATTAAAAAAAAGTCTCATCCTCTATGGCAGTTTCTGTGTTTAAATACTCCCTGTCAATTGTGACTTGGGCAAAATGATGACATTTTCTTTCCAGATGTTAAAGAAACCCAAGGCCTAGCAGCTGCCTTGGAACTTTCATGAGCAAATTAGTCATTATTCTTAAGAATCCCTCCCTTAGTGGCATTACTGAGCTCCTCGATGGAATCATGCCTGGACTCTGAGGTCTGGCTGATCAGCTGTGGCTTTAAGTGTCCTGAGCTTCCGTTTACTGTTTTGGCATCCTGCAGCTGAGCAAATGGTGCTACTTCACTGGGCAAAAAGATGCCCATTGTCCCTTTCTCTGTGCCAGAGATTTGTCATGCATGCTGGTCTATAAAAGGTAGATCTTAATTTATTACAGGAAAAAAAATAGTGTATTTGAGGAGCTGGCATGCTTTTTGTTATCCCTTTAATATTTATGAAGATCTTGGGTGTTAGGCTTTTAAGCTGCTTTGTTGAAATTCATTTGACAAGTACTTGCACAGATGGTGCTTTCTGTCTGAAATATGATGCTTTTTAATTTCCCTTAGGTTATCTTGGTGAATCTGGCTAGAATTTCTGCAATGGATATTTGTCTCCTACATCTCTGACTTGCTTATCTGAAATAAAATTTAGTCTGATAGGAGCAATATCTGGGTGCCTTTAGTCATAGGCAGAGCTAACATACTTGATCAGCTGTTTCAACCCTGGTATAGTCAGTAGTATCTGTGCTACTAATGCGCCTGCTGTAATATACAGAAGTATTAAAACTCTGAAATCTGTTTCTCTTCAAAGCAGATTTTTTTTCTTCTCTGACAGTATTTTTCTGAAGAGCTGGCAAAAGATGATCAATTGAAAATGCATGACTGGATAAGGAGTTTCATGAGGTGCTTCTCTGTCCTTGAATTGGCCTGCTATTAATGTTGACTAGGAAAATCTGCCATGTTTTGGCATCCCCAAAAAGATACTGTGGCACCTAAAAGCTCCAGATACGCCTTGGGCTGGGTTGTGGTGCAAGCATGTGCAATACTTAGATGCTCGCATTTTTAATCTCATTGAATATGGCCGATCTGCCAGGCAGTGTTACAAATATAACTGCTGGCCCGCTCTGCTGTCCAACATGTGCCAGTGACAGCTGCAGGCTGTTTGTACCACAGCAGCTGCGGTGTCTGTGTGGGCTGGGGGCACATGTGGAGAACACTACCACAGGCACCATCGCCCAGAAGGGTTTCAAGCAAAATGAAGACCCCCAAAAAGAAATGTGAGGAGGCAAAATAATGCCAATGTCAGGACTAGCCAGAGGCAGGCTGTGCCGAGTGGGTTGGATTTCTGACCTGCCTCTGAGTGCCCTTGCTGGCACACTGTCGGGGATTGATGTCTCGAGCTGGCTGAGGGATTGTCCGCTGACCTATTTCAGCCAGCGTGACCCCACTGGCTTAGCCTGGATCCCGTGCAGCCCGGCCGACGTCGCTGAGCCCAGGGGAGAGGGCGGTAATCTCCATCCGGGAGCAGCTGCTGGGAGCTCCCAGCCTGGGAAAGGGAACAGGCTGCTAATACCAAATGTGTTCTCAGTGATTCTGGTTTTGCAGAAGTGAATCCGACCCCATTATGGAGAATATGCGTGTGCAGCAGTGTCTGGTCATCTTGCAGTCATCTGGTTGAAAGCGAGTCATGTTTTAACAGCAGACTCGAGTCAGTGCATTGTTGTTCCCTCCCACAAGGGTTTATATGATGTTCTATTTAAGCATTCTGCATCACAAAACACTGTTTGGGTGCTGCAGTTTACTTTCAAGAGCACAGTGTTGGCCACTTACTAGCGTTTGTAAATCTGACCTCAGAATTAGAGGGTAATAGGAACAGGTTGCGTTCCTTTGCCTCAAAGAAATATATGAAGGTAAATGTTTTCAACTATTTAAAATTGAAGTTACTTATGCAGAATTTTAGGTTTATTGATAAAAGATGTGTTTTCTGTCTGTCCTAGGCTTTTGGTCAGGCCCATACCAACCACAAGAAGGTAGCAGCAGATGGAGAGAGCAGAGAGGAGACCTTGATTCAAGAATCAGCTACCAAAGAAGAATACTACATGAAGAAGGTTATGGAGTTGCAGACAGAATTGAAGCAGATAAGAAATGTCCTTGCCAACACACAGTCTGAAAATGAACGCCTTAATTCTGTTGCACAGGAACTGAAGGAGGTGAGTGAAGATGCACAGGGTTCACTGCAGCTTGGATTTATTACATTTTCTGGTGCTGTGTAACCAAAAAAAGGGAAGATTCTTGAGCTGAAAGGTGTTTTGACAGACATGTGGCTGCATGTTCAGCAATGACCCTTGGATGTACTTTTTCTGCTTCATTCCCCATGCAGATTTTCTTGCTGCAAAATATTTGTGGCATAATTTCCCTTTTTATCCCTTTTTGCTCCCTAATTCCTGAAGGTGTGGGATTGTAACAAAACACTGAAATACACAAAGAGAAGGATAGTAAAGTTTATAGTCTTGTGCTTTCTCTCATGAAGTCATGGCTTTTGCATTTATGTAGGTTACTTAACATAATATCTCAAAGTAGCTTTGACCTTTCATTGTTTTACTATTGAAACCGCATATTTTTAAGGGGAAGTAATTGCTGAGTAGTTACTTAAAGAGTTTAATTACTTACAAAATCTGTAGCTCAGCAGAAGTCTTTGTGGCACTGGTGCAGAAATGATTGTTTTGAGAACTCAAACCATTGCTTAAATTCAGACTGGTAAAACTAGAGAGACTGTAAGCCACAGATGGATGGATGGATAAAACAGTCATCAGTTATTACTCCTGAGCTTTCTTATACCTTCCTTTGAAGCACTGGGGACTAGCCTTCTCTAGTCCTAAGCTAATCAACTGGCCTCCCCTGCCAGGAAGGAAGGCTATCCAAGAGCCTATCTGAATCTTGACTTATTCCGTGTGACCTCAGCTGCAAGTGTCTCATGTAATTTCTTTAGGACATAGTAACAAATATGTGGATAATATTTGGTGGTAAAATTGATGAGGAAATACAGGTTACTTCTCTGGAGATGTGGGGATTCACTGGTGCCTCTTGTTGGGGTATGACAGAGAAGATTTGTGGTGCAAACTGTCACAAGTGATCAAACAGGCCAGTTAACTTTTCCTTTAACTTTGTGGAACAGTGTTGGAATCAAGCTTCATTCTTAGACAGGGAAGCAGTTCCTAGAAACACAGACACAACTGTTGTCTGTATTTCCCAACCTTTAAGACCAGCTTAATGGAAAAACTGCCCACCCCAGAGGTAGCATACTGTCTGTGAGGGATTCCGGTCACTTCTCGAAGTTCACTGAGCGACAGAGTTCCAGTCTGCTTCCAGTGTCACTGCAACTGGAGGTGATTTTTCTTTCCGGATACTGCCACATTCCAGTCACCTTTGCTTGGAGCTGCATTAGTCTTTATGAAGCCCTTGGATGACCTGTGGGTTTGCAAGATTTCAGAGTGGGTGTTGTCTTGTGCTTTGTTCTTCCACTTCCCCCATTTTTTCTTGTTAGAAGATTCAGTGGCAAACCTTATCTTCTAATGGAAAGGTGTCTGAGCTTAAAGGCTCTTGCAGAACTGATTAGCTGTGGGCTTTTTGGTGCCTTCTGGGCCCAGGTGTAGTGCTCAAACAACACACCACAGCAGTGTAGAAAATACTTCTTGATTCACTGCTGGTTTTTTTAACCATGTGTACGTAAGTGTATAATAAAAATAATAATGCTAAAAATAATGTGAAAATACACAAGTTACATCTGGACTGAGCAGCATGGCTGGAAGTCAGCTGCTGGACATGCTCCAAATGTAAAAATGGCTGTTTGCGGGTTGGCAAAACTCTGTTTCTAAAAGACGAGGAGCAAGCCTGGTTCTTGAAGGAGCTGAGCCCATTACAGTTAGTGTCCAGGGCTGGATTTCTTGTCCTCTGATGTCTTGAAAGAATTTAAAGGGTTACAATATGAATAGGTGGGATTTGGTTTGGTTTTTTTTTACAAAAACTTGCCTTTTGTGCAATGCCAGAACTTCAAAGGCAGTTGGTAACAGTCATAGTGGTGACTGCTGTGTGCTGGCTCAGCACATTGCAGATGGCTGCAGATGGCAGCTGCTGCTTTCTTACCCCCTTTTTATTTACACTGAGGTTGGTTTTTATACTGACAGCTTCCTTTTTGGTAGTGTTTGGGGTGGGTTTTTTTTGATTGTTTAATGTTTTTTTAGGGAGAGCTGAGTATTTTTATGAAAGGGCAGTACTGTATGTAGTTTATAGTCATTTGAAGCGTAATAAAAATCCATTCTGAAGAAGGGAAATTGTTGTGGAAATTGAGTTGATATCTTTGCATGTACTTTTGGAGGCATTTGTTCCTGATTCCCTATTGTAGTTGTACAGTGACATATTCCATGGGAAGATGTTAACAGCAGTGTTTCCTTGCTGTGATGGCTGCTTCCTAGAAACTCAGTGTCCAGCATGAGCTAATGCTGGAAATGGGGACATTGAAAATCACCATTTGAACACTGTGTTTCCAAATCTTAAAGAAATGCTAAAATAAACTCTAAAACAAAACATTACAACACTGTAAATATAATCCTTGAAGGTTTAATTAGCAATTAAGATTCCCAGTTCTCATTGTGTGGGAATTGACCTGGCAGCACACTTCCTGGGGAGCTTTTCATTGCTGTGCTATAATGAAGTTGCTGGGCACATGTGGATTCGACTGTGATGGCAGGACAAGTCTGGATTACTCTGTTTGTTCAGTCACAGCTCCTGGTGACCTTCATAGTGACCTTTGGTCTGCCTGTGGTTTCTGAGAGTGTGAGCAGTGGAGGGAGAAAGCCTCTTGCAATCTTTGAACAGATGTAAAATCAATCTGTACTATTGAGAGGAGCTGGAGACACACTAATCAGCTTGAAATTACTGTGCAAAGTGCTAATTTAAGAGGTTTGTGTTGTGTGTGTGTGTGGTTCTTCCCCCACTGAGTGAAAATTTCGCCTCTGCTGTCAGTGGGATTTCAGGATGCAGGAGCAGGAGGTTGCTTTGTTTTGCCTGTGTGTGGCACTGCTGCCATTCAAGCAGATACCTTTGGCAATCTGTCCAAGCAGGGTTTGTTTTGGTCAGATTGGCATTTTTTGAAAATGGGAAAGGGTATGTACCACAGTGTGCCTCAAAGTGGTGCTGTAATGTGCTGAGCCAAAAACATCACTTGTTTCATTCCGTAGTGCTGTGTGGATGGATTGGCTCAGAGCTGTGCCAGAGATTTATTTTCAGGTAATGGAAGGTTTTAAGAACATAACTTATGACAAAATATCTCTTGGGCAGAAGCATGAAGAGCCAGTTGGGGGATGTGCCTGTAGGATCACAAATAATAGTGCTCTGCTGTTGCTGTCCTTGTTACTCTAGCATAATCCATTCCTTGTTTTTTACCTTCTGGTTTGGTTTTCAAGTTGGTTTTGATGTACTTTACTGATATTCGTCTTTAGCCTTTTTTTTGATTTTTAGGTGAAGTAAGTTTGGAGTGGTAACGTATCAAGTCTCCCTCTGTAGCTTCCCATAAATGCCCACTGGATCATCTGTAGAGGGAGAAGGTCCAGGTTTTTTTATTTGACATTGCTTAGTATTGTCTCCCTTTATTTCATTTGGCAATGGAGCTGCTGTTAACCCCTGCTGCTTGTTAGTGTTTGCTTCCAGGAAGGTGTCTGCTGCTCCAAAACTGAGCAGATGGGAAAAGCCCAGAGTAATTGGCATTTCCCTGTAGCAGAGCTACCTGTATGTCAGATGGCACTGCTCTGAGCTTTTCCTGATGCAGCCAGGACTGGAGAGAAATACTGAACTATATAACCAGGTACTGAGTTATTGCATGCAATGAAATCCAAGCTGGTGTGGCCTTGGGCAGCATAGGTCAGGGTGCCAGAAAGGTGTCCTTGGTTATTCTAGTCTGGGTTGTTCTGACCCTCCATTGCTGTAGAGGTTGAAAAGATGACTGATTTCAACCTCATTAATAACTAGTTTGGATCTGGATTTTTGAGAATGTCTAAGGAAGTTCATGGTGTTACAGTTGTGTGGCCACTGTGAAAATAGTGAGGAGCTCTAGGAGCAAGGTTTGTTGGGACAGCTTATGGCGAACTAGCAGTAGAGATGGCCATATGTGCATGTCAATACAGGCACTGACAACTTCCAAGAACAGGATGCCACCTCTTCTGCAGTTGTGATACTTTGCTATAAAATGCAAAATCTAAAACTTGCTCTTTTTGTGTCTTGATGGTAGTGTATGTTCTCTTGTTTATTCTAGAGGAGCTGTTTTTCACAGTGTCTTGGGCATCGGAGTTCAGAGGAGCCTGAGCAAAAGCTCTTGTGGCAGGAAAAGCCTAGCATTGGGTCAATAAACACATCCTTTTTCATGACAAAGGGACTCTCCTGTTTTTGCCGCCACCAGTTTTGCCTATATGTGTTTTTATATGGTATAATTTTAATGTGATTAATCAAAACACATCTTAGGAAAATAATCCTTTCTGTAAGAAAGAGGGCAGTGTTTTACTCTTACAGGGCCAAAGACTGATCTCCTTTTTCTTGTTTTATGGAAATAGAGGTCAGTGGGTGCATAACAGCCACAAGATGTGCACTCTGTGAATGGATAAACCAGTATCTTGCTAATTCCTGGTACACAGCTTCAGTGTGCTGAATTTTGCATGCAGAGCTGGACTCCACAGTGTGTCGTGCAACTAAGGGACTGCTGAGGCATAAGTATATTCAGAACAACTGGTCTGTGGTGTGTTTGTCTTTTTAAAAACCTCTTGTAACTGTAAGATAGTAGTCAAGAGACAATCTCTGGAAACACAGTCATTATTTGATGAAGATCCAATTGCTTTGTCCTCTTTGTCTTCTTTTCGTTTCTGTAGAATACAAGCCGGATGTAACACCCTGTCTGAAGTACAGCTGAAAAAAGGGAAGGAGATTTCAGCATAGTATTTGTGAAGCAATCGTATTAAGTCATCAGAAAGTTATTACAGTCTGTCATGCTGAGTGGTAAACAAGGCTGCTGAAAGGAAGTCCTTGTGTCCTGGGTCAGCTCCCCTCATAAGCTAGAGTTTGCTGGAGAACAGAACTGCAGGCTGTGATACAGCAGTGCTGGGGTTACACCCACACTGATCTCTCTCTGTTTTGGCTGTGCTTTCTGTCCCTTTTTCATTTGATCTTTTTCTCTCACCAGTGGTTCTGCCTCTAGATTAATACAAGTTATAAACAGCAACTGTATTAAAATAATTTGCACTAGAGACATTTCTATTCTCACAGTCCGTGTACGTGCTGGGGTGTTGTGTGTGAAGCGGTAGTAGATGTTGCTGCTAAATTAGGAAATGCCAACTTTGAATTGGGAATGCTGAGTGATCCCAGTTGAGCAGTGTGAACCGTGCTAGAGCTTTCAGGGGTCTGAAATCAATTTCAGCATATTACTGTTTCAAAGTTTGCTTTGTGAGCTCTCATTCTGTAACTCCTCTGAGCCACCACAGCCTCCCAGGGCAGAGCTGTACTTCACTGCTGGATTTCATTGCTGTTTACAGTTAAGAAGTGCAAATACAGGGGTGACTGATTTTTGGTTATTAACTTTTAATAAGCAGCCTCAATATGAAATATAAAAAAAGTCGATGTTTGATGTCACAATATGCTTTTTATCAATATAAATGTGACTGAGAGCTACTAATTGAAATACATCTGTGGTACGACTTGACTCCTGTGGTGTGGGCTGTAGACAAGCCCACAGAGGGGGCAACAGTGGCTCTGTGTATCACTGTAGCAGGTTTAGTGTTCATTTTGTGGTCTGAAAGTGTGCTTCATCTTTTCAGTCTCTTGCTAGTTTGCCTCCATATGGAGAATTACTACAGTCACAGCTTGGGTTCAGCTGTTCTTGAAGTAAATGAGTTCAGCTATCCCCCAGGGAGCATCTCCATATCCTCCCAGACCTGGGGGAATGACAAGCTGTTGAATGCAGAGGGTTGTTGCCTCAGTTGTTGAACAATTTTCTTCCTTCTTCTTTCAGCTTAAGGGATTCTTGGTGAAACAACCTCAAGCTTCTTTCTTTAGTACCTGAAAATACAAACTCAAAACACAGAGCCCTTACGAATGTGCCAGCTGAGGCTGCAGGCAGGCAGCTCTCAGTGGGTGCAGGGTGAGCCAGACTGCTGCTGAACATTGCTCATCCCTGCAGATGGCTGCTTGGTGACACTTCGAGTGGCAGTGACCCTTCATAGAACTGGGCTTGGCACTTCTGGAGGTGAAAAATTACAGCTACCTAAAAGCTTATTGGCAGGCATCGGAAGGGTTAAATGTTTTCATTGTGGAAAGGAAGGACACGGAAAGCTGCCAAGCATTTAGTTTTGAGAAAAGCAGCTGGAATTTAACTGCTCTAAGCAAGCAATTCTGTGCAGGAAGGGGAGACAGAGTAACATGTTACACAGTGCCATTCATAACACTGTTGTTAGTCTAGGTTAGCGTTTTCCACCCCGACTCCCACGCTCAACTGAAAATGAGGTGCAGAGCCCAGGCCCACCTGCTGCCTGGCACCCTGGGTCACTGGAGAAGGCTGGCTGGAAATGCACAAAGGGAAGGAGGTGCCCTCTCATGCTCCTGGAGCTCAAAACCAGCTCATTTTTACAGGTGATGAGATCACTGTTTAGAAATGAGACCATTAACAATAACAGACTTATTCCAGTTTTAAAATAGGTTATTTCAGTTGAATTTAAATATTCATCCTCTGAGACCTACCAGTACCCCCAGCTGCTGATCATAAGGCTCATTCTAGCCTTCCCAGCTTCTTCTATACCATGGATCTGTTTGTTTCTGTAAAGATACCGCACTGCTGCTGCTGCCTGTGTGGGCTGCACCAATGCCAAACTTCTCATATTTAGTGCCCAAAAGGCTGCTGGACAAAGACTGCCTGCTTGGGTGGGCAACTGCAGCCTGTAGCTTGTGGTCAGGTATATTTATCCTCACCTGGGATGACAGCAATCCCATTCCACCAGTAGGAAA
The DNA here is from genome assembly GCA_013390045.1 of Picathartes gymnocephalus. Taxonomy (NCBI): domain Eukaryota; kingdom Metazoa; phylum Chordata; class Aves; order Passeriformes; family Picathartidae; genus Picathartes; species Picathartes gymnocephalus. Next base: position 72,452 of record WEKY01054331.1, read on the forward strand.
TTAATACCAGTGGATGAAAATGAAAAAAAATAAAACAACCCCCCACCCCCGCCAAAAAAAACCCAAACAAACCAA
>WEKY01054334.1:0-17928 GCA_013390045.1 Picathartes gymnocephalus
GGTTCAGTGGTGAACATGGTGGTAGGTTGGTAGCCGGACTTGATGTTCTTGAAGGTCCTTCCAACCTTAAGGATTCTAAGACTGTATGACTTCAATCCTCACTTAATGGCAGAGGGAGCCCTTACCTTGTGACACCCACCATTCTGCCCGGCATCATTCTCACTAGATTTTCCTTGACAGCAAAGAATGCTGCATGGGGTCCCCCATAGCACAGTGGGACGCCAAACCTCTGGGAGTTACCCAGGACAACATCTACCCCAAACTCTCCGGGAGGCTTCAGAATACAGAGGGCCAGAAGGTCAGTAGCACAGCAGGCAAGAGTCTGAGAAGAGAAATGCACAAAGCAGTCAGCCTCTCTTCTGAAGGAATGGTGTTAACATGGGAGCTAGGTTTTTAAATTTAGTTTCAAACAGTTCCACATCACTTCCATGGAGCTGAAGTGCAATGGTTGGGATGGTTACACTTGCATGTAGCAGAGATGGTATGTCATTAGCACCTAGTTTCAATGAATGTGGCTGTTTGATGCGTCAGATTGTTATCTGTGTGACCAAAAAAATTTACTTTACCCCATTCTGATGAGCTCTTTCAACAAGTTCAGAGAAGTCTTCAATCTTCCCTTCAGTGTCTGGATACTGAAATAACACTCCACTGACATCTTTTCCACTGAAATCCATCTCATGGGGTAATTTGAGCTCAGTAATAACACCTGTATAACTGGAAACAAAAAGATGCAGAAGGCAAAATATTCCAACCTTGGAGGCATACTTAATAAGATGTTTTCATGGACTCATATATGACTCCTTACAGAGAGCTGAACGTGCTTTGTGGCAATAAACATTGAGAAAGTTTCGTATCATGGTATATAGTACTGAAGAAGAATTGCATTTGCTATCACCATCAGAAACACAGAGCAAAGCAAAGCGAGAATGCTTAAGAGACTTGCTTCCTAGTAAAAGAAAAAAAAGACCAGACTGAATTCAACAGGGAAATGTATATATTTGTGCAACCATTTAAAGGAAAAATTAAAGATTTCTTTTTATCATATATTTAGTCTCTTTTTAAACAGTTTTAATTTCTTTGCAGTTGTATTTGAACTAGAAGTAATGCCAAATGATAACAGATTTCTCCTTTTAGTTTGCAAAGAAAGCACAGGCCAGTAATGTTAAGTATATGGCAAAAAGGCACAGATGGAAAATAATTCAGCGTAAGGGAAAAGATACGACAGAAAATGGAGGAAAACATTACTTTGCTCTAGTTTGGACCACTGCTATAGTTTGAGGGTGGCATCGGGCATCCACGTAGAACTTTCTCCTTTTGTTGTGTCTGTTAGAAAAAGAGAAAAAGAAGGTTTACACATCAATAATATACTGTTTTCCATGGAAATAAATTAGCTTATTTTCTAGAAGTGAGTTTTCCTGTGTAAAAAGGCAGTTGCAAATATTGGTTATTATAACCAGATTAAGTGTAAGATTGAATGATGTTTCTGGCACATTTACATTAAGAAAGTTAATTTCAGACACTCAAATGAGAATCATACATGACAAAAATTAAAACAGCTTATGAAACAGAACACGGAGCTAATTTCAAAAGCCACGGGAACGGCTCCACACACACATACTCTTTTAAAGGAATACAACTGTGGTCTTTCAGATTTTTCAGTGTTGCCCTGGACGAAAAACCATCAGCCATTCAAGTAGGTAAAGGGAGATGAAGAAGACGGGTCCCTGCACAGCAGTGGGGACAGAACTAGATGATCTTTAAGGACCATTCCAACCCAAATCATTCGATGATTCTGGTAAGACAATTCCCTAGTTTTCTCTGGTAAACAAAACAGAATTTTATGTCATACCAAGTCTCTGAACTAGTGAATAGTTAGAAAATTATATTTACACATACAAAACTATGATTGCAGAGTCTCTGCTGTGTAATCACCTTCGTGATACACAGTTCTGCAATGACCTTCAATTATTTCTCATGTTTCATTCGATTTGCAGATCCCTTTCACATGGCCCAACAACAGGCATCCATGAAAGCAGATTTGCATAAATCAGTAACAATTTCACTTTTAGCAACTTAAAAGGATGTACTCCACCATTTTTTAAAGCTTCTTTTAATCACTGATGGAAGCAGATAATGCACATCTTCAACTCTCATGGACACAAGAGACTATGGCCACAGTCTGTTAGATGATGTGAAAAAAGGTCCTGTGCATCCCCCACAGAGAGGCAATGGTGGGTGGGGAGCCCAAATAACACCCTGTCCCTGTCACTCCCAGGTGCTGCTCAGGGAAAATTAGCCCAACAGAGACCCATGTCCACAAGTCCAGAGGAGCAAAGAGGCCACCAGGCAAGTGGGAACTCTAATTAATTAATTAACCCAAACAGGCATACTGCCTGGGTGTACACCACTCTTGACAAGTCAACATCATGGGAAGCACAAGAAGAGCATTTGGGGATTGCAAACATGTCTTATTATGAGATTTTTAGGGGGAAAATAACACAGCTAAGTGATTCTGAGAGCAACAAGTGTAGCAAAATAGGGGAGTAAGGGGATAAACTGGGACAGCCGTAACAGCTGGTTTGCTGAAGCTCTTGCACCTAACTGGTGAAGTCTGTCCTCTCTTCTTGTTAAATGCCTTTCTGATTCCTTTCATGGGTAAGGGCACTTCATATTCTGTGTGTGTATGTGTGTCTGAGTGCCACTGGAGTCACACCACGAAGGACCCACATTTCCATAGTGCAGCAACTGAAATGACTGGAATGAGTGCCAGCAATTGGAGCAGCACATCAGCCAACAGGGGCCCTTGTGTCCATAGTGGTATCAGTGGGAGCAGGTCTGTGTCTGGGCTGGTACCCTAGGCAGAGTAACTAGACTCTTTCCAGCATGTCCATATCTCTGTTGTGCTGGGGAGCCAAGAGGTGGGCACAGCACTGTGGGATGTGGACTCTCCAGGGTGAAAGGGAGGAATCCCTCCCTGGCCTCCTGGTAGAACTCCTTCCACAGTGCAGCCCAGGAGATTGTTGGCCTATTGGCCACAAGTAGGTACACACTGCTGGATTGTGTTCAATCTGTTGTCACCCAAACCCCACAAAAGCCTGTTCAGCAAAGCTCCTTTCCAGCCTGCCAGACCCCATCATGTACCCCACGCGCCTGGGGTTGCTTCTCCCCCAGGGTCAGGACTTCGCACTTCCCCTTGTTGACCTTCACAGGGGTCCTTTCAACCCATTTCCTCCAGCCTGTCCAAGTCTCTCTGGAAGGCACCATGACTCACTGGTCTATCAGCTGACCCTCCAAATTTTGCATCATCAGCAAGTTTGCTGAGGACACAGTCTGCCTCATGCAGAGCATTAACTGGTGTTGTCCCTGGCTTGTAATAACTGTCCTCCACCTAGAGTTCATGTCATTGGCCAGCAACCCCTGGGCCAACACTCAGACAGTTTTCCATCTATCTCACACCCACCTCATCCAGCCCATAATTTCTGGCTTCTCTATGGAGATTTAAGGGAGACCCACTGCTCTCCCCTCCCCTCCTAAGACAGTCACTCAACTGTAGAAAGTCATCAGGTTGGTTAAACATGACCTCCCCCTGTGTTAATTCATGCTCATGGCTCGTTACCCCCTTCTTGTCCTTCACGTGTCTGGAAATGGTTTCCAGGGCCAGCAGTTGTTCCATCATCACTGAGAGATCGAGATGAGGCTGACTGGCTCATTCCTGCCCTTCCTGGAGACAGGAGAGTCATTTGCTTTGCTCCAGTGCTGAGGCACCTCTGCCAGTCACTGTGGTTGTTCAGAGACAATCAAGGGTGACCTCATATCAGGATCAGGAGGCTTCCTGAGCAGCCATGGGTGCAGCACATCAGGACCTGTGTAAGTCCAGTTTGCTTAAGTGTTCTCCAGCCCAATCCTCCTCCAACAAGGGTAAGTCTCCTTTCCTCTAGAATTTCTCCTAGGTCCTTAGTCTTCTGAAGGCCTTAAATGTCTGAGTTAAACATTTACATCAACACCAGGAACTTCTCTGGGGCAACGTGGACTCTAGTTGTTCAGTGAACTGCTCACAGTAAGGAGGCCGCACTCAACTTCAACCCGTTGCCTACACATGGAGAGATGCCTTCAAATTCCAAAATTACTTCCTGCTGTGATTCAACCATACATTCAAACACAGTACCTGTGACATAATTGCATGGCTTCTGCAGCAGCTGTCCCTTCATCCAGCAAAGATGCATTAGCCACGTCCATTCCTGTGATATCACACACCATAGTCTGGTAATTTAGGAGGCTCTCCAGCCTGCCCTGGGACACCTCAGGCTGGTAGGGAGTATACTGGGTGACCCTGTACGAAAAAAGTTCTCAGTTTGGTCTAGAAAAATAAATGTGTAACAAAGTTATGGCAATGTATAACTGAACTGTATCAGGACAGTAAAGTGGAATTCATTAATACATAAATAGTAAATAGTAATTCATTAGAATTACTATTAAAATACTAGAAATAGTAAAGTGTAATTCATTAATATGGAAACTTGTTAGAATACAGTTACTTTTAGATATCGTAATTTTTATCTTCTGGTGTTGACTTGGCTTTTTACAGGATGAGAATTCTGTTTCTCCATTTTGAAAAGAAAAATTACTTTTAAAACAGAGGTGTGAGGGCATTATGGAGAAGGGACAGAGTAAGCAGCTGCTGTGTGGAAGAATTAAATCAAGTCACAATATTCAAAAGAGAACGTTTTGTTCAATCATATCTAGATATTGCCACAATTTTTCAACACTGGTTTTTCTCAAGCCTTCTCCACCCTTCTAGGTGGAAAGGTACTTGGCACTTCACAGAATCGAGCTCAGAAATATGCAACTTCTTGTGAAATGACAGTTTCCATATATGTTAGTGGAGGGAAGTCAGACTGATATAAGTTTTATCTGTTGTCATTTGATGAGCAAAACAGTAGTGGCAATATAAGCAACTCCTTCAACAACACAAGAATCTAAGGGAAACACTCTATTGTAACAGTCCAGAAAACAAAGCAGCATGGGTCCAGGGATGAAAGGCAAAAACAGAGGTCAGACTCTCCTCTCACTGCTGGAAATTTGGGCACTGGATTACACAGTAGTTCAGGACAGACTTTACGCCAGATTGATTTTAGAGTAGCAGCCAGAAACAAGTGGTAAGTGCAAACACTTGTACCCTCTGTTTTCTAGTGATGGAAGTAAACTGCAGTTTGTTTCCCTAAAAGGGCAGTAGTAAGTCTTAGACTTTTGAAAAATGAAATGAAGGTATAAGCTTTTCAGAAAGACTCCAGTATTTGGAAGATCAAGTCATGTAAAGTCAATAGAAGGTAAAAACCAAAGATTTTTAAAAAACAAGCTGGGGAACTTGGTATTGAGCAAGATGAGAGAAGCAACAAAATAGTAATGTCAGAGAGAGAGTAGGGAAACAAGTCCTGAAGAGAATGCAAGAGCTAGAAGAAGGACATACTCAGTATGTGAACTCAAAGTGTAATGTATAATGCTAATGTGTTTATTGTCTAATTAAATGAAACATCTGCTTGAATTATTCACATACACTATTCAGTACAGCAAGAGAAAGCAATAGCTACGTATTGAGTATGTAAATAATGATGATTTTCCCAAAAACTAGTTTTTTTCTCATTTTTGGCCACTTCTAGCACTAAACTAATTATCATCATATGACTGCATAGTTCACAAGTGACACCATGTCCCAGGCTGCATGCAACTTTCAGTCCGGGAGTATTAAGATTTGTTTTCTGTATGGTCCACCTGCCCACTCAGCTCACATCAACAAAACTAATTATTTCAAACACCTTTGCATGAGCAATGAATTTTCTTGATTAGTAGAAGAAAGTCCTCTGTACCTAAAGTCATGCAATTGTGCTTTCTCATTTTATTTCTATCTAAGGGGCATTTCTTTTATTTTAACTTGTGGAAGGAACTAGAATTAGACTAACAAGAATCAAAACATTGAGATTAATTGAAATGCATTAGAGAACTCCTGCCCCACATAGCTGGGAAAGTACACTACAGTACGAAACAGAATTAATGAAGCCTTATGATTTTGATGTTATGGTTTTGAATGGTGAACTTAGTTGAACTATTATAAAAAAATTTCAGAAATATGGAAAAAAATCAACCCAGAAATCTTGAATTCCAGTACTGCCACAAACTACAGTGTATGCAGCTTAACAGTTCTACAAATAAAGACACCTTTTATAACATAAGCACACTTAGACACTTTTTTTAAAAGGGTTTTTTGGCATTTTCTAAGCATCTGTATATTATAATTTATTCTACTTTTCCACAATTTCTTCAAATAAAATATCTGGCTTTGGTCTGCATTCTGTGTTCTGCCTGAATATATACTACATGGTAAGTGACTTTTTGAAGTCATTTAAATGCAAACTCTCTAAAAGTAATTATGGCACAGTAGGTAGTTATTTTTAGAATGTAATGCTTTCATTACATTCTGAGTGTTACTAACTATCAAGTTTAATAATTTACACTAGAGATGTGAAGACTGCAGGCATCCTTGATACAAGTTTGTATTCTTACATATTTAATGTCTGGGGGCAAAGGAATCAAATAAGCTGAACTTTGGGGGCTTTTAGTTGCTCTAACAAATGCCAAGCAAAACAAACTCAAGTCATATAAGGGAGACAGAATAGATCAGAAGCAATAAGCCTGAGCTTCCAATATTTGCCTTGGAGCTGCAATGTGAAGTGTGTCAGTGTGGAAACTGTTACACACTCAGCAGATGTAAGGAGAAGTCTGATTCCTTAAATAGCTTCCATAAAGCCTGTGTAGCTGCTTTAGTACCCATGCACACACACATATATACTTTCTCTCCAACAAATATTTTAGCCTTCACTTTAGCCATATAATAGTTTAGCTTTTAGTCATCTAGTTTGACTTCACTGGAGAGTGCAAGATCAGACTTCTGGACAGGCTCCCTCAGGTGTTTCATTAACACTACATAACTTTTTAGGATTGAAAAGTCTGCAGTTCATTTTGTTCCACTTACTTTCTAACTGTTCTTGTTTCTCCCTCTATCAAGTAATAATTTGCTTCCTGGTGCTGTACTGAAATATTTAGATGGCATATCTTGCAAAAAGTGAATGAAGATAAGGCCAAACAAAACTTTGCATAGATGTACTTCATAGATTCCTTGACTTCAAACACTGCAACTTTTCCACCAGTGACGCAAATAGAGCCAACAAATCTAACAATAAATAAGCCTTTGAGGTCTACAGATATGTAGACCCATTCATGGCAACCCAAAGTATAAAAAATACATAACATTTAAGTAACAATGACATTTTACAGTGAATCATATGATCCTTTGGTTGGTTCTGGGGCTTTTTGTTGTTTGGGCTTTCTTTAGTATATATAAAACCTTTAAATACTGATTTTACTAAAATAAAATTACCCAGTAATAAAGATGACAGTTATCATTTTAATACAGCATAAAAGAAGGATCTTAGTGACTAGTGATAAGGGAACTTGTAAACTAAATGAGAAAAATGCAGGGTACCAGTGATACTCAGTCTGCTGGAAAGCAAGACTCCACATGAAATTTAGCTTTTCCTGTTGCATAATTTCTGAGTTACAGTTCTGTAGAAACCAAAATGTCAAAGGGATGATCAGAATCACGTACAATATTCTCAGCCTTTTCATAAATGAATTATCATATTATGATAGTTCAGTATCACAGCTGTTCACCACAGAATTATTTAGTAAGACAAGACAAGAAGTCACTTTATGGATAAACATTCAAACCCTTGGAGATCTATGGTTAAAAAAAAAAAAAAAAACAACAACTGAGTACTAAGAGAATAGCCTTTAAAATTTTCTACTTCCTTAGAAGTTTCTTACTTCCTCATCAGAAAATCATGATCATAGTATTGCATAGTATTTAACTACCTCCACCCAAATTGCATGCACCAGTGGAGGAGGGAGCTATTTCTAATTTAGGCAGAAGTTAGTAAAGAATTACTTTTGTTTAGGAGGTAAGTCTGTATACTTCCTTAAAACAAACATGCAATCTTGTATTAGTTCATAATATATAGTAGCTGTAAATAGAAGTCACAAAATCAGTGGCAGATTTTACAGAAAAATGCATCTTCTAAAGTAAATTTCTAGATTTAGCATGAATAACACAGTTCTGACGCAGTAGGATACACATCATTACCAAATATATTAAAGCCTTAGTTAAAAAAAAATAGGTTTGTGTAACAAATGTGTACTTATACATTTAACAATAAAACGTGGTACATTACCATCCTGCATTCTCCAACAAGTTGCGTGCGATGGGCTGAGGCACTGAGCAGTTGTAATAACCCATGCCTATATAGGACCGCCATATCTTGTTCTTGCTTGCAATATTGTATAGAGTTTCAAGGATTTCATTTTCACCTAATTGGAAAGAAATTATGTCAGAATGCTACAGCTACACATAACATTAACAGTTTTTAACTGAAATGTCTTCTACACCAGTGAGAAAAAAAACATTGGTGGTGCAAGTATAAACTGCAGCAAAAAAAGGTGCAAGTCAAGAATAGAAAGATAAAGTAATAACTTGGTAAGATATTTTAAGAAAATTTAAATTCTGCCAGAATTCTGGAAAATGCAACATCTGAATAATAAAGCATGTGGAAAGAATAGTGAGAGAAACAGCCGTAGGCAGAAGGAGCTCCTTTTGTGCTAACACAATGTACATTCAACTCAGAAGAGACCCATCTTGCACATGCATTAAGTACTTCAGGAGACATTTTTTATTAGCTGAATCTTGCAGAATCTACACTGGTCAAAGCCATTGCCATCCACATCTGTCATTAGTGTTTCTAATGGAGTCATATTTGCACAACCTGGGCTTACGCCAAGCACCCAGGAATAATTTCTTAGTATTATAGCACTTTATTCTCTCACATTTTCCCTAAATTGCTGATAAAACAGAACAGCTCTTTTAATTAAATTTTAGCATGCTTCACCAGTTTATTAAAAAAAACCCCAAAACCGTTAATAAGAGTATTTCTAGTTTAAGACATTCCAAATGAGATTAACTTTCAAATGAGTCTCCCAATCTAGTTTGAAGACAGTACAAAAAAATGCTTTTGAAGTATACAGAATGAAAGCATTTGCACTCCCTCTCTCCCCCAACCATAGCTTATTCTATGGTCTTGCTTCTCAGTGTCCTGGGCAAAAATCACACTGAGTCAACCAGTTCCTAGCAGTCAATTAATAATGCTACAAACATCTGCCAAAGAGTAGTATTTTAAAAATATATTAGTAACTGAGGATGCAGAAAGATGGTCAGTAGACTGTCTGAAGATCACACAGAGAGAGAAGGTCTGGCCAACCTAACAGACCTGGGTAGATCTGGACACTCCCAGGTGAGGGGAGCAGATGTTTTTTTAATTCTTCCTCCAAATCTGACTTTAGAGTTTGCTGCAATGGGACAGTTACACCAAGTTCTGTTCACTCTGCATCACAACTTGAAGATGACACTTTGTAATACAAGGCTACAAATCACAGAAGCAGAATACCTTGGCCCCTGGATGCCTCAAAATCTATTTGCTCTCTGTAAGTTACTTCAGCAAGAGAGATCAAGTCAGAATAGTTAATTTTCTGGAATGTGGTGGCAAATAATTATCTAGGTTTTGAATTAATTTCTAGTGCAATCACAAACTAGGGTATTAGAACTTCAGCTCTGATTTCAAAACTTGGGTTTTTTTCGTTTTACTCAAGTTACTACTATTGCATTTCATGTAAAAAGATTAATTTTTTTCAAAAATCTCTAGGTTTTCAATTAATTTCTTCCACAGTCACATTAGACATTTCACAGAGGTTTTTTTGCTGATGTTCAGTTCTCATTTCAAAGTTCATTTCTTCTCTGCCTTTTACTCAGTGTTACCATTAGATCTAATGTATGAAGACTGATTTCTTAGTTCCAGTAAACTGCATTTTTTTTTCTGGAGACTTGTTATGTGTTTATTAGGCTTGAACTCAGTAATGTCCAGGGCAAAGTTTCTAAAGTGTAGTGAAAAACTCCACTCCTCAGTACTCTTCCCACAGAGTTTATAATAAGACAGATGCAGTTATTGGTTTAAATGAGTTTTAACATTGTAGAGACCTTCCTCTACCACTTGCAAACCAAAAGTTTGATGAAAGACAGTTTGGTTGCAATTTCAGACAGAAGCTTGTACTCTTGCATAATTCAACCATCACTGATTTCTTGGAAATGGTAATGAAATTCCTTGTTTAATTCCAAATTGCAGTTGAAGGCAAAAGTTGGCTATCATTTAACTTGCTCACTAGCTCAATGTCACACACAAAAATGCACTGAGTGCTGTTTCTGCAGTAAACACATACCACAAATACTGTACAATTTGACAGATAACTTCTCCTTTATTCACCCAACTGGGCTTTTCTTCTAGAGTTATTTCTCAGCAATTGTAGCTAGCAACAATGATATGCAGCCACTTGTGCTGGAGATCTCTAAAATAAATGTGCTTCCAAACCGATTGAAGGCACAAAGCCAAAAGCTTAGTGAGACAGCAAACAGCTTAGGTAAACATTATGCTTAAGAGTAGAACCACACTCCATCTAGAAGACCTACACTGAGAGGTTCCAAGACCGAATATATTTTTAATTATCACATTTTAATGACCTACCCATGAAGACAGTAACACAGCTGATTTTAACCAGAGTGGCAAAATGCTGGAGGGCATACTCCTTCCACTCCAGCTTCACCTTACCCTGCTCCTGTGGTCACTGTAAGGGCAATGGCAGCAGTACAGCTCAAATATATATCTCCCACATTTGACATGCCTCTTTGAAGAGACCAGGAATACAGACTCCTTACCCTTTGCCTTCTACTGCCTTGAAGTACTTCATCATAGTATGCCTTCGGGAAGATAGCTCATAAATAACTGCACTCCTGAATAAGGGAAGCCAATAGGCCCTGATTTATCTATTAGGCTGGCTTACCTGTTACCAAACATAAATCCATGGAGATTTCATTAATTCAGTGTTTACTTGACACTGATAGGGTTCTGAATTCAAGTAAGACTGATGTAGGTAATGGTGAGAGAAATTAACACAGACGTTGGAGTCCAAAGACCAGAGAGCAAAGCAATGAAACAAACCGTTCTTACCAGTAACCCAGCACCAACAGGAGAGGACGGAGGAGATGCAGCCAGGCTCTTAACAGCAGTGCATGCACAGCAGGAGGGCGAGAGGCTCAGGCTGGAAATAAGGAGAGCTGGGCCCATGAGGACAGTCCAGCAGTGGTGCAGGGTTCCCACCTTTTGAGGTTTCCTGTTCTGACTGGGTCCTAAGCAATCTGCTCTGACCCCACAGCAGAGCTTTGGGCAGAGGCTGGAGACTGACCTGGGTCTCCTACCAGCCTGAACTGGATCCTGTGTCTCTGCCAGCAGCCTTACTTCCCACTCCATCAAGCCTAGGTTTCAACAGTGTATTCCCATAATGTTATCTCTGAAAGGCGTCTGACTCTTTATTGACCATTTTGTAAATTACTAATGCTAATACAAAGGCAGATGAATATGAAACACGAGGGGTATTCTGGATGCTTAAAAATTAATTTTCAAATTCATAATGAAGTTGCTAGGCTTCCATTTTGGTCCCCAAGACCGTCACCAAACTCTGAAAAATAACAGGCTTTTTCTGCTGTATAAAGTGTACTACTTGGAGCATATGTAGTGGAAATGTTGTATTATTCTAAACATTTATTCATTTCTTTAAAACTAAAACATATAGGATTCCTAAAAATTTTAACTACATGGTTCAAAAAACACAGCTTGAGATATTTTTTGATTGTGTTACTAATTTTTTTTAAATTCTCCTAGCAATGAGATTACGAAGCAATATGCAAAATAGGGAAATAAAACAGAAAGAAAAATTTACTGGATTTAAGTAACAGTTGGACTCTGGCCACCCTCACACTCAGCTGTTTGTTTCCAGTGTTCTAAGACAAAGTGATTGAAATGCCTTTATTATGGACTCATTTTATTGGGTGTACAATAAAAATTCTTTAAGAACCTTGTTCAGCAAAAAAAAAAAAAAAAAATTGCCAGCTAAGTCACCGCAGTTGATCTTTATTCCCCTCATCAACTCATTAGAAATTATGATCAAAGACAGTACTCAGAATAAGGTCCACTGCTTTTGCTGTACTCCTGTCTTATAACTGGAAAAAACTTACTGAGGGTCCGAGCAGTTCTGCAAGAACACTTCCAGATTGCTATATCTACAGGTAGCAAAGGCAGAATATATCACAAAAATAGTAAGAGGGACTGAATTATCAGATCATAAAATGATACACTGTTATTTTTGCTAGTGTTTTTGTGGTTAGCACAGTAGAGTTGCCTTGAGCTTGTGAAATACCCCTGCTACAGGCATCTGAATCATACTGCATGGACACCAGCAGCAGGGAACCTGAAATGACTAAATTAGCTCTAAAAATCTGACTGACACTAGGAGATGATTTTTAATTCCTCCAGAATTAATTTTTAACTGATATATAAAATAGAAAACCCTATTAAAGAAGATTCACTGCAAAAAGAGCTGTTAATTTGGAGACACAAATAGTCTTTTTTACAATGTAACTGCTTCTGAACAGTATTGCTTCTAATAATATTTAGACTGGAGACCCAATTGCATTCTTAAGATTTTAGGAACCAATGTTAATACATTCTAAAACTTGAGAATGTATCTGGGAATGTTTGGGGAAAAAAAATTGTGGTGGAGTTTGTAGAAGTATTTTTTAATTCAAACTTTAAAAAAATTCAAATCCTGAACTAAAAAGCAGAAATACAAACATAAGCACAAGACATACCCATTACATATAAAGATGGACATACTATGGCAGCATGGCAGGGATAACTGTGACTGACATAGACAGTAGGTTTGTAGGGATAAAATAAAGAGGATTACTCTTATATAAGATAATATGTTCCTTTACTTCAAATGGGTCAATCACTATATATGTGCTAAAGCACCTTCAATACCTAAAGAAAAGCTGATTCTTCAAGTTTACTTACTGTAACCCTGGGAATAAAGCTCTTTAATACCAGCTGATCCCAAATAAGTATCAAACAGATGTCCAGCCTTGTTGTAAAAATTGACTGAACAAAAGTTACATGCCAAAATTATGTTTCTCCTTAATTGTACCCGCAGAAAAATCTGACTGTAAAAAAGCCCCTCTTCCACAATTAGTTGAGGTACAGTAGTGAAATTTACTGTTAGCTGAAATCAGACATCTTGCTATTTCACCCCTACTGTAATTCAGTGGCATGTTCAGATGGTTTCACAACAATCAGCGGGCTCATGGCAAGAGACACTTTTAAAATGGCTTTTTTTGTTGTTGTTGTTACAAAACTGACATAGCTAGTGCTGTTGTATTTCATATGAAAGAAAGGATTTTATTTCAGAAATCTCTTAGCACAAGCTACAGTCCTCTCCTCCATCACTGACAATAGCAGTACAAGAAAAACATCTGCCAATACAAATAACACTAATAATTATTGAAAAAACATTTAGAGTATAGATGCATTTGTGCCAGCAAAACTTGGCATTTGCCAGAATGGCTAATCATTCAGACTTAAGAAAATCACATCATGGAATCATTTAGGTTGAAAAAGACCTCCAAGATCATCAACTCCAACCTCTGAGTGATCACCACCCTGTCAAGTAAACCATGGCACTAAGTGCCATGTTCACTTGTTCCTTGAATACGTCCAGGAGTGCTGCTCCTCCCTGCACAGTCCATTCCAACGCATGAACACCCTTTCAGTGAACAAATTCTTACTGATGTCCAAGCTGAACCTCCCCTGGCACACCTTGAGGCCATTTCCTCTTGTCCTGTCACTTGTTGCCTGGAAGAAGAGGATCCCCACCCAGCGAAACCCTGCTGTGAGGCAGTTGTAGAGAGTGATAAGGTCCCCCCCTAAGCCTCCTTTCCTCCAGGCTAAGCACCCCCAACTCCATCAGCTGCTCCTCATGAGACTGGTGCTCCAGAGTCTTCACCAGCTTTGTAGACTTTCCCTGGACACCTACCAGCACCTCAGTGTCTTTCTTGTAGTGAGGGGACCAAAACAACATGCGATTCAAGTTCTGGCCTCACAGCTTGAGTGCTGAGTACAGGGGGACAATCCCTGCCCTGGTCCTGCTGGCCACACTATTGCTGGTACAGGCCAGGATCCATTGGCCTTCTTGGCCACCTGGGCACACCCTGGCTCACGTTCAGCTGCTGCCACCAGCACCCCCAGCTCCTTTTCCTGTGGCAGCTTTGCAGCCACTCTGCCCCAGCCTGTGGCACTGCCCGGGGTTGTTGTGACCCCAGGGCAGGACCCAGCACTGGGCCTTGTTGAACCTCACACCACTGGCCTTGACCCATGGATCCAGCCTGTCCAGATCCCTCTGCAGAGCCTTCCTGCCCTCAGGAAATGTCCAGTTAAGCAAGGCTAAAGACTTTCTCTCTATAGATATGTTATGTCCTTCAGGGAAATAATGAAGCTTGATTCTTCCACTGAAGAGTAGGTCTGTGCTAAAATGTCTAGGAAAGACAACACAGGTACAAAAAGAGTACGCTTCTACTATAATAAGAGGTTTTATTTACCATCAGTGGAATATGCAATGCCATATAAACAAGCTCTTTAACATAACCTCCATCCACAGGAGCCTCTTTTATCTTTTTTTACTGCTATTGCAGACATACATCTGATTAATTTTCCTTCTTTTATACAACTTGCGAGATTATCAATGGAAGAATCTGTAATGTAATCTTTCCTAGTGACACACACCCAACCAAAACTTGAAGATTATACATCAAATGTATACATCAAATATACACACCTGAGACAAGGTCTACAGCTATGAAAGGTTTCCAAAATACCCAAATGTAATTGCAGAGATCTATAACACACAGATGTGCTTTTTATGGTGGGTGTGTGGTTTTCTTGAACTGCATGTCTAATTCTGTCTATAAGGATTGACTTCAATGAGACTCAATGTAAGCTCAGCTGTGTTTGTTACTATAAAGGAGTAGCTCTAGCATAGCTCATTTGTTCAGCTGTAGTCCGATCTGTGGAGTCACTATGATTACATTTTTGAGTTACAAAGACGAGGTAAATTGCTGTATTTGTATTATAAATTTTATAAATGCCGAAGTTCATTGAATGACATGTTTTGCGTTGCCTTGTTCTGTTCTCTCTTTCCATGTGTGCGTTAGAGAGATAGTGGGAACATTCATACAAATTAAAACAAATGTTTAAATTAAAACAGAATGCAGTTTTCACGACACTTCCCAATTTTGCTACTTCCCTTTAGTAAAAGGTACATGATAAAGAAAATGTGCCCCATACTCACGTAGGAAATGCTACCCTAGTGATTAGAAAGTGCTCTCTCTAATGGGACATTAAAGAGGAAGCAAGCTTCACTCAGATTACAAGTGTCCTGGGTACAAGACGTTCAATGTTACATTGCACAATTTTAAGCTGAGGCTTTTAATTTTTCTTTTACAAGCTGTGGAATTTTCTGCTACCAGTGTGGGGGAAAACTAGTGACAAACAACTACACATTAAACTATAAAAGACAGTCCAGCACACTGGCTGCAGAAGAAAAAAGCAGTCATGTACAGAAAAAAAGTTTTCTGTACCTCATGCAAGCATCTCTTTTGAAAACTCACTGTTGCATGCTGTGCAATGTGAGATTCTGCATCACAGTCACATTCTTTCAAAGTTTACTCTAAGGGAACAAGAACAGCATAGCAAGTGGAGCAAAATGCCAGTGAACTAAATACACTGTTAGCTAATGAGGTCCTGTTACACAGTGAGAACTTGCCTACAACAGGACAGCAACTCATGCACTGCACTGTTGGAGACACGCACTCAAAATTACTATGAAAATCAGCATTTGAGTACTGCATCAAGATTGTGACTTAGGCTGACATCACCAGTTTAGTTTTCAATAACGTATATGTATTTTAATGCTCACTATCCTGTATCACTTTTATGTGTTTTGGTGAAGTAAAATTTCGTTAAAGTATCATATTCATTAATAATAAAAACTGATGATGAAAAAAAATTAGGCTTCTAAGACATAATTATTAGTGACTAACTGCATCTAACTCCTTCTACTGACCTAGAAAATATAATAACCTAAAAAGTTCTTGAGGTCAGTGAAAATCACTTGTCAGTCAGGGAGTACCTTGATTAAAACACATTAACTACAGGAAAATATGCCAAGCAGTACTTTCAGCAATTATACAGACACAAGAAGGTTGTTAAATTCTGCTTCTCTACCCAGCCTCTCCCCATTTTAGTAAGATAGAAAGTTATCAAAAACTGAAATACCATTGTACTAATAAAACATTTTATAGGTAGAAACTATCTGTCCCTGTTGTATCCCTCCTGGCTAGAATCTGTCTTTTCAGGGTCTAGTTTTCCTGGCTGTTCATTGTGGTGCTGCCTCTCATGTGTGATGTCATCTCAGAGTAACCAGATTGAACTGGCCAGGAACCTCACCGGAGCTGCAGGCCTGAAGTTTACACTCAAATTACAGCACATGGATGAGCAATGAGAAAATGCCAGCAAAAGAATCAAGTTTTCTACAAATCAGGCAAAGAATCGTGACACAAAAATGAAGTTAATACTGATGTAACTGGATCCTGTATCTGAATAGCCACTGAGCTTCATTAGTTTTAGTGCAATTGTTTCGAATCGGGGATTTTTAAGTGTTTCTTTCACTTACAGAACTTCCAGCCTGATGTTCACAGATATTGCTCAAAAATGCAGTTATGCAGACAGAAATTTTGTACTGTGCTTGCTAACTCTTAAAAACATTAATATATAAAACCTCATGAAATCACATCAAGTTTTCTACAGCAATTTGCTGAATTACTGTAGTGCCACAATAGCTGACTCAGATGTTTGGTATTCCTGCAGTTTACCCATAACCCTCAATTAGACATATTTAAAATTTTGACCATTAGTCTACTATGTATCCACAATACAGGGACACAGATTTTTCATGTTATTAAAATATACAAGGGGGGCGGGGCGTGGTCGGGGAGGAGAGAAATAACAAAGAAATCCTGCAGATACATAAGAACCACCAAAAGACAGCGGCCCATTTGAAGTTACAGTCCACACCAAGGGAACGATTTTTAGTCATACTTTTCCCTTCATATCAGGCTCTTGGGACAAAGTGAAGTCAATGGAGCACTTGAGCTCCAAATCGGGTTTTCGGGTAGCCGCTGTCTGCTACACATATTTTCCTATCGATTTCCAAGAGGAGAGCAATACACGCAGCGGCCAAATTACTCTACCGAGTTGGTCGGAGAAAAATGAAGTGTCGGTGATTGTGCTGCTACGCTTACTTAAGTCTTACCCTGTCTTTCTACTTGGGCGGTAAGATCAGACCGCTACACGTGTCAGCGGGGACATCGGGGGCAGGGGGTGCGAACCCCAAGTCCCCCCCACCCCCCACGGGCGCTGCCGGCCGGAACGGGCCGCGGGAGGGCGGGGGGAGTCCGAGAGCACCCCGGGCCATGCGGGCACTTACAGACGTGGTCATCCATCCTCAGCGGCCTCCGGAGGCGGATGCTGGCCGGGATGGTTTTGTCCATCAGCTCCTCGACGCTCTGCAAGAAGCGCCCGCACGCCGTGGTTAGCTCCCGCCGGGGCGGCACAGCCCGCACCGGGAGGGTCCGGCCGCGCCGCCCCCGCCCCGCACGGCGCCCACCTGCACCCCGACGGTTCGCAGCATCTCCCGCTTCTCCTGCTCCCGGGGCCCGATGTGCCGCCGGGAGAAGTCATCGTGCCGCGGCAGGAGCTGCTCGATGCACCGCTCCGCCTCCCCGGCGCCCCAGCGCCGCTGCCCCGCCGCCGCCCGCAGGTGCGGCGCCCA
>WEKY01054335.1:337-13563 GCA_013390045.1 Picathartes gymnocephalus
TATGTAAACTATAAAAAGAAAGCAATCCATTATGTTGTCCTTTTTTTTTTTTTTTAGTGAGAAAAAGTTACATGCAATGTTTGAGGGAATTGTAGTCAGTTAGAATAACATTCTCAAATACCATAAATTATAACTGATACAGATGCAGACAATAATGCTAAAGTAATACTGAAATGGTCTGGAAGCTGAAGTGGTCCGAGCTGCACCTAGTTTCAGCAGCCTGTGAGTAAATTAAGTGCATTGTACTTATATTCTAATTGTTAACCAAACAAGTAATAAACAATTATAGATGGTTTTCCCCTCCAAACCAAAATCAAAACAATAAAAACCTTTAACATAAGTACAAGAATACTAACTACAAAGACAGAGGTGTCCACATTTCGGCTTCTTTACATAATGCAAACAAAATATCAGGGCATTAAAGAAGATATAAATGTAGATAGGACTAGATCCCTCTTAAATAAGCTTTGGTCTAACTGAGAATTGTGCTTGTAGAACTAAATTTCCTCTTATTTTACTTTCTGCATAGATATTAAATCCATTCACTCTGATGTTCACATAGGATGATTCCAAGTACCTTTAAAATAGCAGTGGTAGACATTATTTTCAACTGTTCTTTTATATCGCATGATCATACAATACACATCTCCAAATACAGTATGATAAAACACTATACTGTCTATATATATGTTTATATATATATATATGTGTGTGTGTGTTTGTGTGTGTATTATATATGAACATATATGCATACGGTTATATATTTGCATGGCTCATTACAGACAACAGAGCAGTTCAGTTTTGACTGTGGTATGCTACATCTCGGTATCTGCAGTTCTGGGATTATGCAAATTATACCCTATTAGGGTGTAAAAGTGAAAAATGACAGAAGAGACATCTCAAAAAATAAGTTTGACATTTTCTTCCTTGTATGTTACTAAAATTAGAGCTTTAATAACACACCAGCACATACCATTTTATAGCATTCTCACTATAGGCTTCCCCAGCTAGAAAAGAAGTGGGGCCATGGGAGAACTCCTGACTAAGACAGAGTCAAAGAATTTACTACATTGCATTCAATAGTTTATTGTTTCCAATAGATTTTTTTCAATAGACTTTTGCACAGCCTATAGTTGATTGAAAGTCATAGTCTTTTAAAAGTTGGTTCCAGTGAACAGACTGGAAACAGGATTGAAGATTTTTGAAAAAAAAATCAGAATTGATTCTGTATGGCTTATTAGCACCTCTTAGGAAGGATTGCTGGTTTCTCTCCAAAGGACCAATATCAAGTAAGGCCCCAAGTTCTGCCACATGACAGCAAAGTGGTGATATTTAACTTATACAATTTTTTCTACCTCTGGTTTATGAGAATATTAATATAGGCATTTTCTATAAAGGAATCAACAAACGCACCATTGTGGCAACCCAATCCTCAGTTCCAAGCTGTTTTATACTTCTCTGGCACCACCAGAATGTTACAGAAAGGAAATATTATCTGAGAATATCTCCTCACTAGTCAGCCACTGCCAGCATCAAGGGATCTAATCTGAATCCCTGATACAGGGGATTGGGACACAATTATTTTGTACTTTTTGAGGAAAGCAGTGCAAGGAAGAAGTCCTCCTACATGTTTTACCCGTCTTGGTTATGTGCATCTGTTTTAATTTATTGTCTCCCTGAGGCAGAGGCACTTTGTAAAGCACTTGCCCAACATGAAATACAGCAATCATCTCTAAGCAATTCACACAGCCCTCTCCTCTGCCTTCAACTTCTTTTTTCTGCAGGTTCTCCAGTTGTGTACAAAGATGCAGCTCCCAAAAAAGCCCAGCAATTCAACACCTGCCTCTCCTAGACTGATGGAAACAATGATTTTGTGAGTATACATTTTGCATCATGCTCCTCAATGTCGTTTTTGAGTCTGACTCTCCTTCCAACCAAGTCAATAGGAAATTCAATACCAACACGAGCAAGGCAGAATTGGACTAGGAATCATGAATATCCTACATCTGACCAAGAAGTCTGAGGGCTGACCTTCCCGCAGCTTGGAGCAGTTTGTGGGAACCCCCAGAATTCACAAATCTTTCTGTTCTCTGCTCCAAAACAGAGAGAGGAAAATTTCCTATAGATATGTTTGAGCAATTAAATAAACACAAGTTAAAATTCAGGACTGAGTATAAACATACCTGATTGGTCCAAATTGATTTAAGAATGAAAACTAGGGGCCATACCTCTCCCTGCCTTGAAAAGGACTGTGACTAATGTGCAAAAAGCTTTTAAATCAGAGCAGGAAAAAGTGTGTCTTCTGGTTTTTGCAATATTTCCTTGGTGTTTTTGATGAAGTGAAAGCTCTCCCTGGAGAAAACATATTGCCTCCTATAATGCATGCCTGATGGGAGCAGGGAAGAAAAGGCTTCCCTTTCAGAAGAAAATTGGAGGAAAAAGCCTAAAATTTAAGGACAGAAATGAAGCAAAACTTTGAATGCAGAAATAGTCCTAGTCATGCAGGTGTTTCTTTGTTAATCACAGTTTGCTGGCAAGCCTCAAGGACAAGAATCAAGGACATTATGTCATATTAGACTGAGGGAGTCTTGAAGTGTGAGAGCAGGTAATTCAGTACTCACATGACATAAAAGGCTAGGCTGAATCATAGTCTTCAAACACATTATGAAACACTTCCATTCAAAAAGGATGTCAGAGCCCTTGGCTTTCTCCAGCAAATATTATATAATGTGTACAATAACAGAACAAACACTTGGAGAGATGTGACACAGAGCATGAACACCTACCTCATCATCCAAGCTAGATGAAAGATATAATTGTTGGGAAATAAAGTGAAACAGACTCGCAAAAAAGTCCTGTCTTTTAATCTGGAGGATCATTACACAATGTAACATACTATTGACTAAGACTGGTTCAAAAGAAATAGTGATAAAATTATGGTTTTTAATTGGAAATAAAAAGTATGTATAGGAGACAAATTTTCTTTAGGTGCCACCATCAACAGGCATTGTTACCACTAGGAGCACTGGCTTCAATTTAACAGAATATTCACTAAATATGTACAGATGAAGCCCCCTGTGGCCACCTAGTCTACATGCTGTTTGAGTCTGACTATGAGATTTCTTCGAACCAGCTTTTTGTAGAATCATTCTTTCCCTGTAAAAGGGTTCTTTTGAGACAGGAAAACCTGTCCTATCCTTTAATAAATAAGTGTATTATATATACTAGGCCATAAACAAGGCTCTTCACCAGAGGTAGATAATAAATACTTACTAAATATTTCAACCATTCCTGGACCAATTCTTTCGTTAGAAGAAAATATAATCAAACTTAGCTATCCTTAACTCTTCTGGCCACAAGCTCATCTGCTTCCTTGTCTTACAATTTTTCTGCAGTTTTTATCTTCTGCTTTAGAATAAGAATTAATGTTTCGTTTCCCCTTTCTTGATATATATTATTTCTGAAACAGTGGCTTTAATTTTCTCTCTATATGGGTGATTTTTTTTTATACATTATATCATCTAATTTTTGATTTTGAGACATGTGGTAAAACTTTGTAAAATATTTCTAAAATCATAATTTCATACATTCATACTTTCTCTGTTCCTTTTAATAATTTATTTAGTTTTTGATTAGTTACAACATTCTTTAATGAGAGAAGAAGATATGAAACACAATTCAGGAAAGATACATATTACCCAACACACTCTTTTTAAACAAAAGAAATTCTGTAAGCAAAATAAATTGCTTAAAAATAGGTCTCATTGCAGTAATGAAATGGTAGGTGGCAACATTTAGTAATGAAAAATAAAGTTAAAATTTTCCTAGTTGAATGGATTAATCTTGATAATCTGGGTTTTTAAAATTTTCTTTATTAATAAGTCTGGCACAAAAAATAAAGTCTTGATGACAAAATTGGGTATCTGGAGCGTTGTGATCAGTTCTGTCCAAGTGAGACAAGGAGTTAAAAGCCCAGCAAAGGTATACAAAGATCATTAAGGGCTTGGAGTATTTTTCATGTGAAGCAAGGATGCACGAACCAGCATGGGTCAGTCTGGAGAGAAGAATGCTCAGAGGGATCTTATCAACCTCTACAGATACCTGAATAGGGAGAAGAAGAAGGGGTGCAGAGAAGATACAGCCATACTGTTCCCACTGGTGCCCAAAGGAAGGACCAGCGGCAACGAACATGAATCAGGAAACTCCATTCCAATGTACAAAACACTTTCTTACTGCAAGGGGAGCCAAATGCTGGAACAGATTACCCAGGGAAGTTGTGGGGTGTCCACCCTTGGAGATGCTCAAAATCCTACTGGATATGGTCCCGAGCATCTTGCTTTAGGTGACCCTTGCTCAAGCTGGCCTAGATGATCTTGAGGTCATTCACAACCTCAACCATTCCATGATTCCGTGAACCTAGAGGACAATGCTGGCATAAAATCCAACCAACCAACCAACAAACTAACCAACCAACTAACCCTTATAAACTAGCCATAAACACATTAGATCAGAAATTTAAATGTTAAAACCTTCAAAATAGAGAAATTCTGTGGAAACCCTCCAACAGGAAAAATAAGTTTAGAGGTTGAATTTGATGAGTTATCAAAAGTATTAGAAGACAGTTTCACACAATAGCTTGTAATAAGACTAATCCACTCAGAAGATAATTTCTAGTCTTAATTTTCAAAACTAGGATTGTTAGAGCATGATGTATGTACAGATGTTTCATACACCCTTACCTAGCCACAGTAAGTTTGAATTGTTTGCCTCCCCTAAAGGCCTACCAACATTAGTGCATATGTAATAGTTACCTCACCTAGCTCTGTCAAATTATGCAGTTAATGCTAAAAACACCTTAAACAGGTTATCTCAAGCATGTTTCTAAACGAGTTTATTTCAACAGAACTGTCAGAGAGCAGTTACAAACGTAAGTCCAGATGGGTGGTGGTCCCTCACATAAAAGCTGTTGTGAGTAATGCTGGGGACCAGCTTGTTAACTTGTATCAGCTATGAGCAGAACAGTTCACCTTACCATGGCCAAAACTGCAGGTGTGGATCTTAACTTCTTTTTCTAGATATTGAAGGAAGGCAACTGAGATGAAATAGAGATGCAGTTGGAATACCAAGCTTCATTAGGGCCTCAAGTGCATCTCTTCTCCAGGAACTGTGGTCTCATCTCAAGTATTATTCAAAGTTTTGCACACCTCAGTATATGAAGAACATCAGACCATGAGAGTATGTCCAGAGGAGAGTGGCCATGATGGTGAACAATCCTGAGGATAAAACTTAGAAGCAGCAGCTAAGTTCACTTGGCTTCTTTGTCTTGGAGACGACAAGGGTGAGGGGTGACCTCCTAGCAGCCTTCCTCCAGGAGAGCAGTGGAGGGGGTAGTCCTGATCTCCTCTCTGGTCCCCAGTGACAGGACACAAGGAATTGGAACCAAGCTGCAT
The DNA here is from genome assembly GCA_013390045.1 of Picathartes gymnocephalus. Lineage (NCBI taxonomy): Eukaryota > Metazoa > Chordata > Aves > Passeriformes > Picathartidae > Picathartes > Picathartes gymnocephalus. The sequence goes on from WEKY01054335.1 coordinate 5,788, forward strand.
TAAGGAAAAGTTCAGATTGGACATCAGGAAATGGTTCTTCACTGAGAGGGTGGCCAGTCACTCAAACAGACTCACCAGGGAAATGATCAGGGCAGAAAGCCTGCCAGTGTTCAAGGGGCACATGGATGATGCTTTTAATCTTCATTAGGTTTAGTTTTAAGCAGTCCTGTGAGAAGCAGGGAATTGGACTTGATGATGCTGCAAGCTTCCTTCCAGCTGGAGATATTCTGTGTTTCTCTGATCCTATGATTTAGCTTCCTAAGGCTCAAGCTCACCACTGGCTTCATGCAGCTCTGTGACCTCGAGTCAGAGGTGTGCCTAGAAAGAGTGTGTGAGAAAAAGCTGTAGGAAGTGGAGTTCTGTCCGCTTTTGCCATAAAACTGCTTCTAAGCTCAGGCTCTTGCTCTTGGTCTCTGCTTGTGCTTGGTCTTCCACCTTCCGGCCTCTTGGCTCTGATCCTGACCTGATCACTTCATTTTCTGTCTTGATTTCGGACTGTCTCACCACTACAGGCTTGCCTGGTGGTCTGGTCTGCGAGCTGACCAGACCTGCTCTGCTCTTCATGCTCAGGTACTGTGGGACTGCAGCCCTGCCAGTGTCCTGCCTGCCTTCACCCCTGGCTTGCCTGCTCTCAAAGTGGCTGCCCTTGCTGCTTCCTGCCCGGTGCAGCAGGGATCTTCTGGAGGGAACAGAGTAAATTCCCATGCTAGTCCTGCAGGTAGTGCTCTTAAAAAGCATGAGTACTGCAAGGAATACCTCTACCTTTAAAAGCATACCTAACCTCTTACACAGAATTTCTGCTGCCAAGACAGTCAGATGAGCATTTGAATCTACTGCTCTTCTACGCCATAGAATGGAGAAACAATTGAGGGAAAAGCACCTGATTTTGCTGCAGGGTGAAACGTCCTGAGAGCTGTTGGAATCTCAGGCACAGCTTTTGGCTGTCTGAGCTTTACAAGCCACTCTGCCAAGTTGGTTCTAAACAAATCAGATGTATGCTACTGTATTTGGTGACAATCTAAGTTACACAAGTTTAGTTGGTTGTTTTTTCTTAGTGATGCTGTACTAAAAGTATCCTCCATATGTTTGCAGCTCAGGACTGGACCTGGCATTGGCAAGGACAGACAAGCTGACACCTGCCCAAACTGATAAGTGTGCCATGAATAATTCAATTTCAAGAACATACACTTCTACGTTTGCACAATTCACACTCACTGTTATGATGAAAGTAAATTTATGTCAGTGAGATTTCTCAGCTGTGAAGGCTCTTGCAATAATATTATTTCCTATAATCTGAGGAAGAAATAAATGAGTACAAATTCCATAGTAGTGGAATTACTTCTCTTTTATAATTACCTTTTGAGCATGCAGTGCCATTTAAACATCTGATCCTGAGGCTGAGGTGTTTCAGACAACAAAATCAGCATCAAGACTGGATGATGTTTAGATATTCTAATTGTGGTGATGTAGCTTTGTGTTTAATCATTCTTCTTTGCTAAGAACGAGCTGAAAAGCTTTTAGCTTTAGGTATTTTAATTCTAGCATGAAAACTAAGTAAGGGAACATATTAGAATTTTCTTTTTGTTTTGCCAAAGACACCTTTACTAACTAGCAGAAGGCAAGAGGGATGTACACATAATACTACAGATTGCTAAAGCATTCCATTCCATAGAGCTAAGAATTCATATAAGGTGCAGACTCCCACTTCCACTGACAACAGTTTCTTACCACATAAGATAGAGCAGGAAGCAGCCAACAATGCTAGCTGTCTTTCAGATCTCAGAGACTCATGCATATACTACTTTTCTCAATTAATGCCATTGTGAAATGGGCCCTCATTATCAGTACTCAATATTTATACAGTGTTTTTCAGCATTAGAGAGACCACAGTACTTTATAAAAAGTGTAAACTTCATACATAAACAAACTAACAAACAAAAAGATTCTGCCATGTTCAGATGGAAAATGACAGCTATAAAACACACAGGAAAAATGTACCACAGCATATAAGGCCTAGCTGCCCAGAAGGGAATAAGGAATTAGAATGAGGGTGCCTTGCTATTACAGCAGTCCTGATTTATTAAAGTATATCCTATTATGTCTCCAACTTCACTTTTACCCTGGATTACCTGGTGCCTTGCAAAAAGGAAATAAAAATCACTGGAGGTGTGAAAAGGAATTTTGTTGAGGAAAATGTATTAGTTGAACTTGAATTTAGTAAAGACACTACAACAGCACTCTGACTATGTAATGAACATTTCAGAGTACTGAAACAATAAACTGCACTATTATTATTATTATTATTATTATTGTTACTACTGAAGTATCAGGAACTCATTCTTACGAAATCTGCAGATCACGATGATTCAAGAAAAGAAGTTGTTGCATACACTACCCTGGGACATTGTTTCAACTCCAGTTAGGGACAGTGTGACCTGCAGAAAGCAGCTGTAACACTCAAGGAAACAGTATTGTTACTTCTTACTGCTCTCCGAAAGAAACTATGAAAACAATAACTGTGCTCAGCTCTCCCATGACGAAATGTGGTGGTTAGACAGAAGCATGGCTTCTTGTTCTCTCCTTCTCAGAACCTTGTTCTCTAGTTCTCAGAACATACAAAGGACTTAGGTACACTCCAGGTGTCTTACCTTAGAGTGTACATCAGTCAAGTTAAAAAAGGATGTCATTTAACACTTAAATGTCACTTACTCTTCTTGACTTTTGTCTTGCCTGCTCAAGAAGCCACAACAATGACCTCAGTTGCACACGGTTTTGAGATGTCTATCCGCACACTAGAAATACCAACATCTGTAAGCAGGAATAGGGTAAGAACATAAATAGAAGAAATTTTAGAAATGAAACCCTACTCCTTAAACTTGAAAAAGCCATATTTAAAACCCTTACTTGCACCCACCTTTATAATAGAGATAAATTGCTTGTTAAACTCAAGTTTCTACAATATCAAGGAAAACCTGAATCCTGAAAGTTCAACTAATAGTCATGCTAACACAGCTTCTTTTATTCAAGAACCTCAAAGTATTTTAAGAAGGTGAATAAATATTAGCACCTACTATACATGGAGTTGATTCACTGGAAGATATGCTGTTTGGTTTGTGTTCCTTGCACTTCAATTTGGCATTTCACTGAGGTGTTTAATCCTCAGTCCTTAGGGCCCTCCATGGTCTGTGAGCATAAGCAGGAAGGTTCAGAGAATGACTTGCTTTGTGGAGGGCCTGAATTCCTGTTCAGAGGTACCAATCTTCCTCCACTGCTTTTCAACTTTGTTGAAATGGAGATGAGACTTCTGTGGAGATGGCTAAAATTTTCCAAGTCAGCCCAAGCCTAATGTCACAGCTGGTATATTATCCTGTGATTCCCATTTCTTATCTGACTTGCTACACTAAACTGCCTCTGGGAAAAGACCAGAGGATTTATAAAGCTGCATTGATAACGATTTTTTTTTTTCTCTCTCTCCTTGCCTTTAATATAATCCACAATCCTAGACGTCATTTCATACCTGCACCAGTCATGCCCCATAGTAGAATGCAGTAATGATCCAGGAGACTAAAAGATCCCTACCATTTGAATAGCTTCTTTTTCTATCTTGGATAATTCTTTTTCCTTTTTGAACTGCAATAAGATCTACAATAGGAACAAATGGAGGCTAGAGTAAGGCATGATACACTTTAGCTCTTCAGTTATATTATTCATTACAAGAGTAGTAAAAACAATGCTATTACATAAATGAGTCCACCTAGAGCACAGAAGCATTTGATCATTCTTTAATCAAATATTAGACAGATATACTTCTATGTTCTGTTACCTTCTTAAGATACAAAAGCATGCAGCATGTTAACCTTTGGGTCATGCACTGTCCCAACATGTCCTGTCTTTGAATATATATAGGAACAATAGAACAATTTATAAGAGTTGTTTGAAGTAAATTTAGTACAGCAGCCATATTAGTCATGATTTTCACCACTTCTGTCTCAGATACTTAGACCTAACTGTTCAGAATGATAGCCAAAGTACAAATATTTGAGGTTGATCATGCAATTTACAGAATAAACATAGACTGCAAATCCATGTCAACATGAAACATCAAAGTTCTTAAAGATTTGCAGCAGAAATAAAGAAACCTTAATCCCCAGTGCCACAAAGGAGTTTTGTTGGCTTAAGTACAACTGTAAAAAACAGAATGTTTATTGGCTGGTACATACTGTGAATGTATCATACATGGTCAAAAAACTGCCAATAAAGCTTTCACAGCTTAGCTATTTAAGAGGCTGGAGAGAAAAAAAATAAATAGTCTTTTTACTTCACAAAACTCCTAAAAACCCCCACCATTGTGCAGTGGCACAAGAATTCCACAAAGCTCTTTCAGAAACAGAGCATTCAGCAAGTGGAGTACACCATGCCCAGGACATGAATATGTATACATAAGGATTACTGGAGAACTCATGCTGTATGTAAGAAAAGAACTAGCTTCAAGGAACAAGTTTATCCTCAGACTGTACAAATGAGAGAAGGGTAGCTAGAGATTACACTGAGAAAAATATTTAGCAGCTTCCCTATACGGAAAGATTCTGGACTACTGATGCATGTCAACACATCTGAGTGAAATGATTACATTTACTCAAAGCTTGTCTTCACCACACACAACCAAACACTTCACAGACCTTTCAGTCACTGTGGAAAGGCTTTACTTTCATGCAAGTAACTCTCCCATTTTCCATGCCTGTATTGCATTCCCAGCATTGTATCCTATTCTATTATTTCTGGATTTTTGGAGTGCTATTTCATTTCCCTGCCCACTCCCTTGTTGTGATCTTTCATCAGTGGATCCTTCCCTGACATACAAAATTAATGACTGTCTTAAAATACACACAGGCATATACATGACTATAAATAACAGAACAGGGTCATTTAAAGGAATTCTAGATTAGATGTAAAAGAATGTGCAGATCTGCAAAGTAGCAATTCAGTGACAAAACCACGGTTAACATAAACTCATGCTTAAAATGGTCTTTTAAAGTACTCTGATGGTATACTAAGGCTTGTGATGTTTTGTGCAAGTTGTAGTTGATTCTGAAATTTCTGTTCTCTCTTTGATCACCTAAAGTACAACAGCTGATGAATTCAGAAAACCAAAAAAGTATCCTATCTACCACAGCCTCGTGGTGGAATTATTCTGAATTTGGTAAAGTGCAAGCCACAAACGAAGCCTCCCCATCTGGTAGTATTTCCAAAACACCCCTTCATTCTTATTAAAGATGCACTGCAACTTTCAGCCAAGGTGGTAGTGATGCCTAATGGACAAGGCACAATTAAGTTAAAATCCAAGGCATCTGTAGTCTGGGCCTGTCTTCTCTACCGAGCCACGTGTTTCCACAGATCTTAAAAGGAGCAAAATTATTATATACAAGACTTCTACTACTTTGCCAATATAACCAGTGAACAGATTCACAAGCTGTTAGGGGGAGAAGGACGGCAGGAAAAGTAATTACGTAAGATCTCTTTTCTAGGAAAAGTGAATTAAAAATCCCTGCCTTTTTTTTTCTTCCCTGCCAAAATGAACCAGGCGCTTGTCCTCTGTAAACAATAAGGCAGAGAAGACATTGAAAGACAGACAGATGAGACAATTTCTATTATGTGAAAGACTGGAACTGGAAATTAATTTTGCAGTGGTTGTATTAAAAAGATTGCATATAGCTGCTGACTAAGTCAGTGCTTATTTTGGAAGATGTATCTAAATTTGACATTCAAGCATCAGAAATGTAACTGTGTCCCCACTAGCCCAATACGCAATTTTACCAGAAATAGGATATACTTACATAATAGCCCACCTACTTTTAACCTAGCTATACAGCACACAAAAACTTCTTATAGTGATACCACTAGATACAACATCTCAGAAACAGTATCTAAGATCCAATAAATTGATATTGTTGTATTTTGCTAAGATTTACAAACTACAGACCAAACGGGGACCCGTAACTTCTCTAAGAGTTTTAATGCTCACATAAACGGCTGAATAACACAGGTACAGAGATATATGTAGAGATAGCTCCCAAAAATCTTGGAGTCTTTGGGGGTCTTGGACTGGAAGCTAGACAACATTATTCCAATTTACAAAAAGGGCATGATGGAAGATCCAGGAAGACCTGTTGGTCTAAACTCAGTACCTGGAAAAATTATGGAGAAGATCTCACTGGCTGCAGTTGAAAGGCACTTGAAGAATAATGAAATCATCAGGCAGAGCCAACACAGTTTTACAAAAGTAACTGATTTAAACTGAGTTTAACTGATTTGATACCCTTCTATGACAAGATCACCTGCCTAGTGGGCAAAGAAAGGAGGCGGATGTAGTTTCCCTGGGTTTAGGAAGGATTAAGGATTTTTAATGGAATAAGTTTGGATTGGATTGGACATTGTCCCTCACAGCATCCTTCTGGACAGGTTGCCCAACAGTGGGTTCACAGTGTGCTGGGTGAAGACCTGGCTGAAGGGCAGTGCTCAGAGGGGCGCAGTGGCCGGGGCTGCATCTGGCTGGTGACCAGCGGTGTTCCTCGGGCTGAAACTCTTAACAGCATCCTGTAGCTTTTGGTCAGCCCTGAAGCAGCCAGGCAGTTGTACCAGATAATAGTTGTAAGTACCTTTCAAAAGAACTATCCTATCCTATTCCCATCCCATCCGATCCCATCCTCAAAAGATATTACAAGAGGCCGAACACAACAGACAGCTTTTCAATAAAAATGCATAAATAATACAATTTTCCACATAGCAAAAAAAAATTGCATTCGACATACTAAAACTATAGCAATCTAGATTATTAGTCAGGTGTCCTGTCAATAACTCTTTAACAAAATATATTTTTATTTGCCTGTTTTCTGCCCTTGAAATAATATATAAATATTCACATAAAGAAAAGATATATGAAAGCAGAATGCTGTGGTGGCATTTGCTGGTACAGTACAGAGAACTGATCCTGAATCGATCAATACAATTTGAGTGATTGCAGATCCTCTCACGTATTAACCTAATAGCCTAATCTACACTTTGTCTTGTATTGGGAACATACCGAAGTTGTTATTCACATCTGCGTGTCTGTGCAAAGCGAGAAGGCTTTGTGCAACATACAACGGCAAAACATGATTTTTTTTTTTTTTGATCGATTTTTCATTATGAGCATATTAAAGGCTCAGAAAAAACGGAGATCAGCTGAGTATTTTTGCTGAGGTCAGTCCAGTGGGGAGCAGTGCAATAGCCAGGGGCTCCTGCACGGCCGTGTGGCCCCGAGAAGAGTCACGACGCGCCCACCCGAGCGGGTCAGCAGTCCCAAAAGGACCGGAACATACAGGTGACATCTTGCCGAGGTACTGGAAAGGTACCCGCGGTCTGCTTCTGATCGTTCCTCGCACCGAATAGCCCCAAAACGGGCGAGCGCACGGAGAAACCACGGGGCTTCCAGTTCCGGTGCGAGCGGCTTTACAGCTTCCACAGGCTATTCCACAACGTGAACTAGCCATCCGGGTACCTCGGAAACTCCTTCTTCCCGGCTTGCACTTTTTTATTAATGGTCTGACGAACCCAGCCCGTTCCTCGCCACGTGGTTCCCCGCAGACAGCAGCGCCCGCCCCGCGGCGGCTTCGGGCGGGGCAGAGGCAGAGGCGGTGCCCGCCCCACGGCGGCCCCGGGCGGGGCAGAGGCAGAGGCAGAGGCGGTGCCCGCCCCGCGGTGGCTCCGGGCGGCGCAGAGGCGGAGGCGGAGGCGGAG
>WEKY01054335.1:13872-28725 GCA_013390045.1 Picathartes gymnocephalus
AGGCGGTCGAGCATTCTCCAGGGGGACGCGCCGGGGCCGGGGCTGGCACCGCCGCGGTGGTTTCGGCTGCCCGCCTGCCGCCGGTTCAGTACCCAAAGCACTGCCGGGGCTCCCTTGCCTCCCTAGTGAAACCTAACAGAAATAAACCAAGCGGGCTGGCTTTCTTTCAGTTCCACAGAACCACAGACCGCACTCTTTTTCCATTTAGCACTATATTATTGCTAGCATTTGGAGCTCTGTTGGATTAAATGCGTAATTATTCTATAAGCACTGAACTTTTAACGTAGGGTCAGTGCTATGTATTACACTTTCACATACTATGCACTGCATTTAACTTATAGCAAAAATGGGCTTGCCCTTTGACAGTGAACAATGACAACTTATATTAAAATGGTACTTGGTATCACAGAATCATTGGGGTTGGAAGGGACCTCTGGGGATCATCCAGTCCAACCCCACTGCCAAGGCGCAGGTGACACAGGAACCTATCAATGTGGGCTTTGCAATCTTCAGAGGGAGACTCCATGACCTCCCTGGGCAGCCTGTTCCAGAGCTCAGTCACCCTCAGTGTAAAGAAGTTCTTCCCCATGTGAAGTTGGAACTTGTGTTTTGTTCTTGTGTATGTGTGCTTTAATTTTTCTGAGCACTCAGGATTTTTTTTTTTTCTAAATATTCCACAGGGTTTTCCCAATAGGAAAACAGAAAAGATGTTCGATATTAAGGCTTGGGCTGAGTACATCGTGGAGTGGGCTGCCAAGGACCCCTACGGCTTTCTCACGACCGTGATCTTGGCTCTCACGCCGCTGTTTGTAATTAGTGCGGCGCTCTCATGGAAGCTCGCAAAAATGATTGAGGCCCGGGAACGAGAGCAAAAGAAGAAACAGAAACGCCAGGAGAACATTGCAAAAGCCAAACGAACAAAGAAGGATTAAATGGGCAAAAATGGCCTTCCTTGTGCAGAGAATCCACTTTTAAAATGAAATACTTGTACATTTTGTGTTGTAACTGTCCTTTGATACTTGATCCTGTTACTTCTTGAAGTATGAAATTTAATACTTCCAGTGTATTTTTTTCCTGCTGATTTGTGTTAAAATTTGCCCAAGTGACACTTGTTAGAGTAATGAATTTTACTACTTGTATTCTAGTGCAGGTTGCTTTTCTAAATTTGCATGTTAAATTAAAAAATTAACCTCTTGGGTGGCTCTAGAGGTAGATTATTTTTTTTCTCTTAGTTGAGCTGTGACTTAACAAGTGTCTTAAAATTGTCAAATTTAGGGGAAAATGTGAATAATAAACTGGATTACAGAAATGCAAGTTTTGGCATACCTTGAACAGAGCTGTAGAGACAAGCTAGCTGTAGCGTTAGATAGCAGACATGACTGATTTCCTTTAAGGTCACTGCATATGACATATGTGTGTGCCCACAGTGGTGGCTGCAGTCTTTGATGGTGGTGCTTGTCTGCAGAAATAACCTACCTTAGCTTTTCCTGTTTCCTGAACTACCATCAACAGCCTTTAGGTTCAGCCAAAGTTTTAGGAAACTGAATGCTTGTTCTTATCAGCTTCATTTCTCTTAAGGCAGTCATGTTCTGTAAAATACAGTTCTATCTTGTTTGGTCTTTCCTAACATTCACCTGAATGCTCCACCTGTACCTAATTTGTTTTTGCCTTCATAAACTCTTTATGCCTCAAAGAATAGCCATAAATGGGGTGAGACCAAAGACCCAGGTGGCCTAGTGTTCTGAGTCCCAGAGACCTATAGCAGATGGCTGTGCAAGGATGATGCACAAGCTGGTGGCAGTAGTTCTGCCTGCTGACCTGGCTACCTTTGATCTAAGACCTGAATTCAGGTGGGATTTTTGTTCTCATGGCCCTTGAAACTGCTGCCTTACAGGTTGCAAGATGCTGGTACAGTCAAAAAAGTCAGGTTTGTGTCATAAATACATAAAAATTATTTAACCTTATTTCCAATTCATCTCTTCTTAATGGAACCGATTAATTTTTCAAAGCCTAATTTTTAATAATAGTCTGTAGTGGCCTCCATGTAGTCTAGTTCAGAAGAGCTTGTAGCAGTCATTAAGATTTTGCATTTCGCATATTTCTAAACAGCAGCATGGAGTTGTGCATTCTAGCAGCTACTCTTTGATCAGGTTTAAAAATTAAAATAATACCATTGCTCAAATGAAGAGACCTATAGAGCTGGCTGACACCAAGGGGGATCAGAAGTGGGGAATCTAACTGAAATTTACATTAAGTAAATGTGAAGTTGATCCCCTTTCAATTTTGTTGGTGAAAGCAAGCATCATTAGAATATGACATTTGGGCATTTTATAAATATGTGAGATTAAGCCTCCATGTTTTGTATGAAGTGTCGTCAAATATGTATGTGTTTGAACTTTGATACCTACATAGCTTGAAACACAGGGAGGAGAACTGATGAGGGATACACTCCATAAATAAATTTGATACTTTTTGAAAAAAAAATTGCTTAGTCTCTATTTTTATTTGAAGTTCTCAAACATCATCTCTAAGCAAATAATCTGCACATTTTATGTATCTAAACTATGGCTAAAATGATCTAATAATCTAGGGAAGTCCATGGATACACCAGGAATAAAAACTAGGGTTTTTTAAAAATATTTGTGACAGTCCCTTGTCCCAGACCTAGTGTTATTTTCCAGCAGCTTTATCAAGTACTTCTAGCTTCTATTATAGCAGTCGTATGTAGTTTAACTGATTTTATACTGTGCAAACTGCTGTCTACAAATCAAACATTCAAATATATTGACTCTTAAAGTTACAAGAACGTCTCCACGATCAGTACAGTGCGTAAGCAGTGTAGTGTCATAGTGATTCCTGTTAATGAAATCAACTTTTCCGTCTGCTTGCCAGTGGAAAGCACGCTGGCACTGCCAAGGGATTTCTTCTGAAGAGACATCTTGGCCAACGTTTGGGAAAATATAAGTGTACTGACAACAATTTTTACATCATGAACAGTTTTGAAACTAAATTAGTCTTCAAGGAAAAAGCCAATTTAGACTTTAAGAAAATTTGAATAGTCTTTTAACTATGAATTCAAGAGTAACTGATGAACAGCAACTGTCAAAACCAAACTTAGTAACACACCCTGTTCTTTCAGTAAACCCAAACACTTTACAATACTTTGTCATAATTAAGCCCACTTGAATAGTTCTGCAAAAGTAACTGAAGCTGCTTTAATACTACTTTATTGCACTCTTGTATATAACAGCTGTGTATGTTGTCTGTTAAAATATTTATCCATTAACAGTATCTCTCCATTAAATTGCTTATTTATTTTGACTACTACCACTGCCTGGTGGCATCCAGGCACCTGGCTGGAAGGTATTTGCAGTGCTTGTGGGGTCTTGTGAGGGCTCCTTCTTTCCATAGTGAGGGGCAGATGCGTGGCCTTTAACCTGAGTATGACTTGGCTCAGCAACAAGTCCTTCCTCATACTCCTTGGCCTGAAGCAGCTTATCCTTTTCAGATACATCCTTGACTTTCTGCTTCATATCTTCTCTATAATTTTCATTCCTAAGAATCTCCTAAGAACACAGTAGAAAGATAGTTAGACAAGTCAGAAGCAAATACAATACAGTGTTGCAATAAAACATTTTAAACAGTCATTGTTTTTCTTAATTTTATAACCCACATTTCCAGGTATTTAAGTAAAATAAAACGTGGCAAAATTAGTTGGTTTTCCACAACTACAAATTCAACCCAATTTTAGAAGGTTCTTAATGTTTTGATCATCTTGTTGAAGAAAAACTGCATTTTGGTATCCACTTCACTGTTCTATTGGACCAAAAAGAAGAAATTAAGAAATTAAATACCGTCATCAACAAATGTAAAAATACATTAAATATAAGGCTACTTTTTGCATTGTTTACTATGTAGGAGTTGATACTTACAGCTATTTATCATTTGCATCTCTTCCTGCAATCCAATATGCCTGTGGTGTTAAGTACCTGTGCACAGTTTTGGAAGAAACTTTGGGGTCTTGCTAGTGGCAAGATTACAAAATAAATAACTAAAATCACAAAATCACAGATTGGTCAGGTTGGAAGACAGTGCAGTGGGTCATTTGGTTCAACCTCATTCAACCTCCGTGCTCCAGCACGATCATCCCAGAGCACATGCACAAGATTGTGTCCAGATGGTGCTTAAGTATTTCCAGTGAGGGAGACTCCTCAACTCTTCTGGTCAATCTGTTACAGTGCTAGTCAAACCCACAGTAAATAAGTTTTTCCTCATGTTCAGGTGGAACTCCCTATGCAACAGTTTATGCCCATTGCCTGTCATCCTATTGCTTGGCTGAGCAGAGCCTGGCTCCATCCTCTTGACACACTCCCATCAGGTTTTGACAGACACTGATCAGGTCCCCTCTCAGTCATCTCTTCTCAGCTTTTCCTCAATTGTGTCAGCTTTTCCTTGTAGGAGAGATGTTCCAGTTCCCTAACCAACTTCATTGCTCCCTTCTAGATCTGCTGCAGGAGCTCCATGTCTCTCTTGCCCTGAGGAGCCCAGAACTGGACACAGCACTCCAGGTGAGGCCTCACCAGGACTGAGTAGAGGGGCAGGATCACCTCCCTCCAACTGCTGTCAGTGCTCTTCCTAATGTCCCCCAGGATACCATTGGATTTCTTGGCCATCAGGACACTCTGCTGGCTCATGGACACCTTGGTGTCCACCAGGACCCCCAGGTCCGTCTCCTCAGAGCTGCTCCCCAGCAGGTCAGCCCCAGGCTGTGCTGGTGACTGGGGTTGTTCCTCCCCAGGTGCAGGACTCTGCATTTGCCTTTGCTGAATTTCAGAAGGTTCCTCTCTGCCCATCTCTCCAACCTCGAGGAGGTCCTTCTGAAGGGCTGCACAGCCCCCTGGGGTATCAGCCACTGCCCCCAGCTTTGCATTCTCAGCAAACTTGCTGGGGAGGCACCTGTCTCTTCACCCAAATCACTGGTGAATGAAATAAACAATCCTGGGCCCAGTACTGAACCTTGGGGGGCACTACCAGTGATAGGCCTCCAACTGTGCTGCTGATTACAACCCTTTGGGTTCTGCCATTCAGCCAGTTCTGAATTCACCTCGCTGTTCACTCATCCAGTCCACACCTCTTGAGTTTTTCTACAAGGATGTTGTGAGAGACAGTGTCAAAAGTCATGCTGAAGCCGAGGTTCCACTGCTCTCCCCTCCTCCATCCAGGTAGTGGTGTCATTGTAGAAGTCAGTCAGGTTGGTCAAGCATGATTTATCTGCAGTGAATCCATGCTGACTATTCATGATCACCTTTCAGTCATCCATGTGGATAGTAATGGCCTCCAGAATTAAGAAAAAGGCTGAAATCTTTTCTCCAGATTACACGCGTACGGAAGAGTTAAGGAGAAACTACACCAGTACACTCCTCTGTGAGCAAAAGACTATGACATCATTTTAGGAATTTAGATGTTAAAATACATGCGATACTGCCAAGAGTTGAAATAGCAACTATGAACACCTAAGAATGCTTTAAAAGACAATATTCAAAGAAAACCTTATGTAGTGGGTTGACCATGGCTGGATGCCAGATGTCCACCAGAGCTTGTCACTCCCCTCCACAGCTGGACAGAGGAGAGAAAATATAATGAAGGGTTCACAAGTTAAAGACTATGAGAGATCATGCACCAAAGACCCTCACAAGCAAAACAAACTCAATCCTATTGCAGGATGATGAGAAGTAAAATAAGGTCTTAAAATCACCTTTCCTCTACTCCTCCCTCCTTCCCAGCTCTGTCTCCTCTCCCTGGCAGTGCAGGGAGACAGGGAATGGGAGTTACAGTCAATTCATCACACATTCCTGCCGTTGCTCAGGGAGAGGAGCCCTTCCCCTCTACCATCATGGGATCCTGCCCATGGGAGACAGTTCTCCATGAACTTCTCCAACATGAGTCCATCTCATGAGCAACAGTCCTCCCCAAACTGTTCCAATGTAGGTCCCTTCCATGGGGTGCAGTCCTTCAGACACAGCCTGCTCCCCCCCACACAGCCACAAGTCCTACCAGGAAACCTGTTCCAGCATGGGCTCCTCTCTCCATGCGTGGGCAGGTTCCTGCCGGGACCCTGTTCCAGCACAGGTCTCCCATGGGTTCACAGCCCCCTCTCAGGCATCCACCTGCTTCAGTGTGAGTCTGCTCCAGGGGCTGCAGGTGGATCTCTGTATCCCTGTGGATCTCCAAGGGCTCAGGGGCACAGCTGCCTTGCCATGGTCTGTACTATGGGCTACAGGGGAACCTCTGCTCTGAGCACCTTCTGTCCCTTCTTCTCCCCTGACCTGGGTGTCTGCAGGGCTGTTCCTCTCACATATTGTCACCCTGTTCTTCTCTGAGCACAATTACAACTTTGCAAAACTTATTTTAAGTCTTCTTAAATATGTCATCAGAGAGGTGTTACCTCCATTTCTGATGGGCCCAACCCTCGACCAGAGGCACATCCATCCTGGAACTGGCTGGGACTGTCTCAGCCAGACATGGAGGAAGCTTCTGGCAGCTTCTCACAGAAGCTACCCCTGTAGCTGCCCCGCTACCAAAACCTGGCCATACAAACCCAATACACCTTATCTTAGAGGAACCATGGAAAGTAGCCCCTTTTCTTAGGTGTCTCTGTACTTAACTTCACAGATACACAGAGCAGAGGCAGAATACTTTGCATACAAACACTGAATAGAAACACACAAGTAATACACAAACAACTTTGCAAACTGAAGAGGGGTGAAAATTCTCACATGCCTAAATAGAAATATTACCAAGCATAACAAGATCAAATTTTCAACAGTCAGTATAGCAAAACCTCTTTGTGGCATCTCTCAATTCTATCCTTGTTTACCACACACCTATGTAAATCCACCACAACCTTATTCATTTCAAGGGGATTACTCCTATGGTGCTTGTATTAAACAAGCACCATAGGAGTAACAAGTAAAGAAACAAGAAACAAGTAAAGCACACACCTTTGTGATAACTGAAGAGTACATCATTGTCTCTGCTAAAACAATGGGAAGTGATTTATTAAAATGCAAACATAACTTACTTACTTACTGTGAACAGCTATTATTAATTTAAAATCCCTTCATGTGATTACTTCAACATAAAGTTATCTTAGTCAGGTAAGAGCAGTGTAACTAAACACCAAATGCTCCAAGTCCATTTTAAATGTTGATATATAATTGTTCTCTGGTTTTCAGACTCAAATAAGGCTCTTTTAATCAGTTTTCTGTGGACAAAGTATAATTGTGATATAGTAAAATAAAAGAAAGTGGATCTTAGCAAAAAAAAAAAAAAAAGAGAAATTATTCTTATTAGCAAATGCAGAAAAAAACCACCCCCAACTGAAGTGACTTATTTAGAATTTTCTATTCAATCTACCAAGACAAAAACTTTTTCAACTACAAAGTATCTGTAAACATCCATTTTTGGCATTAAATTCATGTCACTAACATGTACACTGGAAACACTGGGTTCCTGCACTCAAATTAAATATCAACTGGAAATATTGGATCAATTGGCATGTTAGAAAAACTGGGTCAAATACATTCTCACTTTGAGATTCCACTGCCAACCAATCCTTTACTGTCTGATTCACTATCAAAAGTAACTGAGGGATAAAAGTTTGTTTGTTTGTGGATTTTTTTGTTTGTTAGTTTCTTTGTTTAAGTAACATTGTCAGGTTCAGAACACTCATATTCTCTCCTCATCCAAGATGTTTCACAGTATTTTATAAGATGGCCATCTTCACTATAAACTACCTCCCAATAAGTTTTCTGCTAATATATAAGTACATGAACATGTAATGTGCTCTGACCATTAAGGGAAGTACAAAATCTTTCTATGCAACCCAGAGAACATAGTATCTGTCAGCTGCATTTTTTTAAGGATTAGCTTGTACTTCCAACACTTTTTTTGTACAAATGAATTATATAAGCTCTTTGAACCAGCAATTCTCAGGAAGTACATGGCATCTCAAGAGTATCAGAAATATCCTTCAATATTTTTATTAAAAGAAAACTTTAAGAACTGGGGTTACGCTGCAAAACTAAAAAAAAAAAAAAAGCCTTAAGATATCCAGACACATTTTAAAGCAGCTGGAATCCCTACATGCAGATGTTCACTTTGAAATGTACCAGCTCCCAGCATACAGAATAGGATACACATGATATTCCAAGAGCTAGGTCCAACTACATGTTCTGTTATTTTTAAGCGGAAAGTAAAACAAGACATTTTATTACTGCAGGTTGTCCAGCTTTGGTGATTATTTTAAGCCGTAGAAGTTTTGTAAGGCTTCTAATGTTTGAAGCTGCATGTCTTCTCTCCTTAGGAAGGCAGAGTTTAAGAAAGTGATGTCTAAGGTTTTTCTTGAAGAACACTATTATTAAGGAAATACCAAAGTAGCCCTTTGGGGAGTTTGAGGCAGCTGTTTTTCATCCAGAAACTGCTGATTTCTGCATGATCTGACATCTTAGTATTGGTAACAGCTGCATGATCAAAGAATGAAAGGTGGTCTGTTCATAGGAGCAACACACTTCAAGACATGTTGCCGTCTTCCAAGGGTGTTTCTGCAAAAGGCATGGGGATGTACTTCCTGCCACCAGCATGAAATTTTGACTTTTGTTGCAAGCTATGTATTTTTCAAAGCTCTCAGGTACTCTGGCAGCTAAGTTGTATTATAAAGTATCCTCTGTGGCACGGAAACTGTATTCACCTCCACTCCACACAAGGAGAAAAATCTAGACAAAGGATTTTAGATGCCTACCTGACTGGAAGACCTGCTTTGTAGGATCAATTATTTGGAATGCAATGTTCTTTTGCTCTTAAAGACTCCCATATTGTCACTTCTTTCCCCCTCATGAATAAACTAGTAGCATTACCGAATGAATAAAATTAGTTCCTCTTGGAAGGAAGATGTCATGAATACAAGAGGGTTCTCTAGGCTCACTCATTCCTTCAAGTGGGGTCTGGCTCAGAAGTGACTGGTCTTTGCTGAACACTTCTTGCTGGTCTTCTCCACATGCAAACAACAGTACTGAACCCTTTCTATCCTGCAGCACCTGCTGAACCTCACACCCTGAGCAACCCCTGCTCTCACTCCCTCACTGTATCCCCCTCAGCCCTCAAGCCAGCCATAGTCACACCAGCATCTGCCTCCCACGGAGAATTTTCAAACTCCTGAGTGGAAAGTTGTGAACGGAGCTCTAAGGATGCAGGTACATGCAGATATGCATTACCAATGTATAGTGTCCAAGGGGCATGGTTTAAAGGTCATTTTAACACACTGACACTTTCCAGAAGGTTTTCTAAAAACACTAGACCTAACTCTTAAATTACAAGGGTTTATTTATTATTAAAAATGTCACGTTTCTTTTCAGATGGGTTTGTGTTTTGATTAAATTAGAAAAAAATAGCTTCTTTATGGTGTCTTAGAAACTATTTCAACTTCCCAAGTTATCTTTAATTACATATGTTGAAATAGTAATGATTTCTCTTGATTTGAATTATGTTAGCTAGTTATTGTTTAATGCCAGAACTGAGAAACAGCTGGACAGCTTAATGATCTTTGAACAGCACACAGTGCATATTCATAGAATATTTGCATTTTTGTGTCTAGTTTGTAAACTTAATGTTTAATCATGAGTGAACTTGAACTTAGAACTCTGCCTGTTAAAAATTCATACCTAAAAGTTGACAAAAATTTAAAAAGTAACAAATGGGATGAAAAAAAATTGTTTCGGCAGAGTATTAAAAAAGTTGATTGTTGTAAGACAATTTAACATGTCAGAATTTTTCTTCATTATGAAATTAACTGAAACTCTGGCAAAATGCTAGAAGTTAAGCTGAATCACCATTTTTCAGAATATCACCAAACAAGTTAACTAAACTCCATTTTCCAGTTTGACAAGTTAAATAGGCAAGATGAAATAATTGGCTATTACATCATTTTTCAAGAGTAGGAGGAAGAGAGAGGACCTCATCTTTGGGAAGTACTGAACGTTCTGACCCAGGGCAGGTCTTGATAACTCAGCAACTGAACATAAGCCCAGCAGTACCAGCTTGGGAATGAGAAATAATGTGGTAAATGACAAATTGCCCCTGCATGGCAAAAACAGAGGAGAAGTTTGAAGCAGAAAGGCTTATCTGGATTGGCTAAAATACTTATAATTCAAACACTGACTCAACTGACTGCTAATTTTGTACAGAACATAAACTAAATATCCTTGTCAATCAACAAACAACGTTAATCAAATCAATGTAAGATTTACTTTATGCAGGTTCAGTTTTTGAGCAAATCTCTGATCAGTTGCAATATTTAGTTTTACATGCAGTGCTAATACCACATTTACTACTAAGCTAAATCAGTTAAATATTAATTATAACTCACAATAATTTTCATTTAAATTAAATCTGCAGACAAGCAGTGCTAATTATTGCTGAAGCACTATGGTACTATTTATGAACTACAGAATCTCTGGCATGAGCTGACATAGTTTGTAGGGCACCACAGTGTAACACACGTTTGGCAAGAACATGAGCAAGAGGCAAAGGAAGAGACACTGGACTGTAAAGCATACCGCCAACATGTGGAGACAGTACGGGTTTGTGCCTGAAATATTTTTGCAGTTCTGCAAAGGTATTTGTCCAGAACCACATGTATATTCAAGATTACAGAGGAAACTGTGTAGAAGCAGCAAAAACCACAAACTGCCCTGAATAAAGGGCAACACATAGCCCTGATCTCCAGAGAGCAACAAGGAACTGTAGCTGTGACTCAGTCACAGTTTGGTGCTTGCTTTCCCATTAGTCTACATATGATGTAATCTGTACCAGCCCTTTTCCTGGTACACTCCACTTTGCTCTCCACCCCCGCTCAGCTGTGCCGTCAGTGAATAAGGACACAGAGCCAGTGCTCCATGCACTCCCTCCCACATGGATAAGAGCAGAAGAGCAGCAGCAGCAGCAGCAGCTTTTTCCTCTGCAGCCTTGGAATCTGCAGCATGGGCAATCTGGAAGCAATGGGACAAACTGGTGCCCCAATACTCCTCTGTGGAGGCTATACGACAAGCAGTTATATTTCAAACTTGAAGAGAAAGTTAAAATGAACAAGAGGAAAAAATCCAAAAGATGATGGTTCCTGCAAATGCTCAATTTATTTTTTTTAATTGACTTCCATGACTACACCTTTCTGTTTAAGGTCTTTGTATCTCAATTCTTTATATTGTCAAGTTTTACTGCCATTTTGCACCGAATCACAATCCTCTCTGGAATCATGCATAATTACTATGCAGAATGCTGTTTAGTGCAACTGAAGTTATTGAATATGGCCCAAATGCTGGTTGTGATTCTGGACAACAATGGTGTGAAATATTTTGCTCAGAGACATGTTTATCCCTGTGCTTTTTAAATATTTTTTCCTTGAACTGTTAATCATACTGTGCAGCCTTTGGTGGCTTCAGGAGTAAATTACTCATATGCTGAGCCCTAGTTTCTGCGTAAGAATGTTCACTCTCCATGTCTGTGCTCTCATTTTCTGACTTCCCAACTGAAGCATCTGAAAGCAGACAGAGCCAAAACTATAACATGCAATCCTAACAGTGGCAAACAAAGCATTTTTCTAAACTGCATCCATTCTCTTTAAAGAAATGTAAATTCTGTGTAAACTAATCTACATGAATGAACCTACTTTTGATCATACCATCTCTCAAATAAGTAATGCTTATGACCAAACAAGTGGGAAGAGTGGATATGTATTTTGGGAATTAAACAGAATTTAATTTCAATGTAATTATTCGGGGTGTGAGAAGAAGAAACCTCATGCTTATTACAACTCACTGAAGTAAGCTTTTTCGTCCCTTGACAAGGAGTTTGTCAAAACAGATTATTATGGAAATCCTAGAAATAGTTTGAAAGAGTAGAGGCGTCATCACAGAAGGTTTTTTTAATATCTCACCTTCTATCCAACTGTGCCACTCAGAACTCACTGAATTTAATTACTGTGTATTAAGTACATATTGCATGAGAAAAGCAGTCACTTACTGTGGTTTTGAAGTTCAAACTATTTTCAGGATCTTGATGCTAATTAAAGGAACATGCAATTCTACTTTACTTCCCATGAAATATTAATACAATATACACATGCATACAGAGCAACAGAGAGGCTTCAGTTCAAACTGAGATTCTTGGCTGTGCAGCCCTGTGTCTGCTACGGAAGAAGCAGCATCTATATCAAAAGGGAAATGCTATCTAGTGTGAAGATCTGTGTACACAGAGATGTGTTACTACAGGTTCACATCTATCACTTGCCGGATACCACGTTGGTGGGTTCAGAGATAAACCACATTTCTCTCCATACCAGTTTCTCTCGGCATTGCCGTAACTGCAAGTATCCTTATTCGTTTTCTGACACCCCAAGAAAGTCTATAACTTTATTTCTATCTCCATTCCACAGACATGGCCTTAAACAATGCCAGGTTTCTCAGACACCCTTGAACGTCAGGATATTGTCGGAATTTGTGTGTTCAGAAGTAGTAAGATCTGTTATGGGAGCAAATAAGGGTTAGATTTCTAAATACATCTGGATATCTTGTGTTATAGATAGCAGAATTCTTTAAAAGCCTCTACAAATCTGATGCCCTCTGAAATAAGAAAAAAAATCAAACAGAAGTTAGGCACAGAAAGGCTTGAAGAGAGAAGGTCTCCTCCCTGTCTTCTTTCTGTCCTTTCCAAACATGATGTGAAAAATCTAAAATATAAAGATGCCATATTTAGAGTCAGTAGAGAAATCTGTAGCCAGAAGGAAAACTGGGAGGTCAGAGCATATGCATGACAGCACACTTACATTTACTTTACAAATTATTGGATGAGCTTTACAGAAGGTGGACTACAGCTCAAAGAATGGAAGGGAATACCCTCTTAAAAAAATAATTTGCATGGATGGAACATCCTTTCTATAAAACAACTGCTATATCTCAAGACAACTTTTCTTAATAAATTCTGACAACATTAAAGCTCAGCAGATGAACTAATATGTATGTAACATGATAAATTATTAAATCTTCTTCCACGAAATAGCATTTGATTAAAATTATTTTAATATTAGTAGCCTTTAAAGCATTTTCATTATCTTAAAACTGTAAGGTCCCTAGACAATGAAACATTTCCTATTTGCCGAAACACTTGCTACATACATCTAGTTTCCTATATATATAATAAAGAAATGTATTAGTCAACTTAGTCATTAATCCCTAGTTAAACTGGTTAAAATATAATTTACATCTGTGCAGGAATAAAGGTAATGATTTTCCTCAGCCAACTGTATATGATCATACCATCCAAAAAAGTAGTTTTACAGACTGCAAAGGTAAGAACATAGGCAGAGGTCCAGAAATTTATGCTTTAGGAACTTTAGGATTGTTACAATAAGATGTTGACAGCAAAATGTCATTAAAGCAAGATGCAAAATTTGTAGGTTTTACATAGTTTTTCAGAAATAGTCTGGTCTCATGAGAAATACATGAAAGAAGAAGGAGAGTTATTATACAGGGTTCCAACATGGAATATGCCACAAACATTCCTTTGTTTTACAGCAGTCAAACAGCAGTTTACCATACCATCTTTACTGTCAAAAGGGGAATATAATACAGAATAGCAGCCACTAAAGTTTATGCAGCTAAAACACCAAAGCAAATGAGCCCTACAAATAGGGACCAAACAATATGCTATATGAACTACACTACTATAATTATATTTATAATGATATTGTGATGTCAGAGTTTGTGTTAGTTTCAAATTAGGAGAAAAGTAGATCATACATAGTGCCCCACACTACTCTCTGTAATACAGAGAAAAAAATTAGGCTTTACTATCACATATTAAAGATATGACTGGAGCATTCTTTCCAAAATATTAGCAAAAATTTTTTACAAACATATATTTAAACTACTTTTTCTTACAAAGGAAAAAAACTATTTAGAGATTACTTGAAAAGGCAACTATTTTCAAATTCCTAGTTTATCATTTCTGCTCTGCGATAAGATCAATGCACAGCCCTGCACGTGAATTATTTCTCAGATCTGTTACCTCACAAAACTAAAAACACAAGCAGTCCTGTAACTCTGAATGCACCATTAGTCACAGCAATCTTTCACTCTCCATAAATTGTGTTTTCTGGAAGGTAAAATATTTAGAACATTATTTTTCCACAGTTCTCTCACCTGTGGAGACTTCTTGCTCCCTATTTCAAACATGAACCAACACCTCTAGCACCAGATGGAGTTTTATTGCACCAATTCCAAACCCAAGGCTACCTGCCTTGGAGCAGGTTTACCTCAGAGCAACTATCACAGTAGCCTGGCTCACAGAAATGATAGAACAAAAGACACAACACATCCTATCTTCAAGTATCACATTAAGTAGAAATTTCAACAATAAAAGTTGTTTGCATACAGTTGGTATAAGCCAGATGTAATTAAAATGAGGTCTATCCAAACTTAGATGGAACAACTGTTGTAGTATCAGTTCCATGGCTCTGCCTAAGTAACTAGACTGGGGAGGGAAGGGGAAAAATTTAAAAACCAAAAATCCAAACGCACATTTAGTATTTCCCTGAATAGCTTTAAGGATAAATTTAACTTAAACTTCTTTCATCCATGGGTGTATTATAGCCTTACTGTCTCTATAGCCTCAGTGGCAAGTGTGAAAGAGGGGCAGAGAGTTGAAAAGCTCTGTGTTGTGTAGGAGCTTGTTTCAATGAGTTACAGTTTGTCAGCATCAGCTGACAAGCTTCCCCAGGTCCTCTCAACACACAGGCAGTCA
>WEKY01054337.1:4666-71701 GCA_013390045.1 Picathartes gymnocephalus
ATTTCTGGAAAGAAAAATTAAAAACTTAATCTTAAACTATGAAGTTAGGAAAACAAAAAACTAAGTGAAGCACAGAAAATGTGAAAAATGACACCTTTCTGGAATACTTAATAGAAAATGTTCTCCTACCTGTAATACTTGACAAATAACTTTCAGGGCATCTCCAAGCATATATTTAAAAATTCACCCAGAAAATGAAGACTTGCCTTTGTAATAATCTTCCACTGAAGATTAGCCATAAAGCAATGAAGAGTAATACTGTTTTCACTGCTGAAACCTGGGAATTCAAGAGCTGCGTGCAAACTGAGCACTAAGGAAAAGACAGCACTGATCTGCTAAAACTCCTGAGGATCTCAGCCCCTGAGAGGTTAACAGATGGCCCCATCCTTCTTGGGTTCCTTCACAGTTACAGCAAAAGCTTCTAGTTTAGACCTAAGACAGGGTCTAAATAGTTTGCTTCTTCTGCAAAGAAATGCTGATAAGCCTAGCAGAATAAGCTAAAAGCCATTTTCCTGGAAGCTTATCATTTACAGAGTCACTAACAGAGATGACTTCTCTGGGGAAGTAAGATTTTAGGAGCCTACAACTTGATCAGATTCTCCCTGCCAGGGTCAACCTATGCTGCAGAACTCCTAAGCCCAGCCTGTTCTTCAGGGTGGTTAGTAACCAAGAATTCATCTGGGTAAAAAAAGCTAAACAGAACAGCCAGTAGCTACAAGACCCCAGCAACCATATACATATTTAATTATATATCCTACATAGCCAAAGATGAATTTTTTTTTACAATTATGTGCTGGGAATGAGAAGCAAGACCACCTAAAATTTGCAAGATGCATTTTTATCTCAGGACCGTTAACTGAATTTATGACTACGAAATATAACTGAATATTCACAAAGAATATTTAAACTGGACTTTTATGTATAAAAATAAGTGATTATTACAAGTGAAATGCTGCACAACACTTACTGCAATTTCTAAAAGCAAATTAACATAAGATAATTTTCTCTTGAAACAGCTAAAGATTTAAGGAGTAACTCTCATTTGTAACCACTATACAAATCAAAACATGTGGTACATGTAAGAAACAGCAGAAATGAGAGTGTCACTTCAAAATCTAAACAGATCTATCAACTGTTAAAGAAGCTAAAAGCATTCAAAAAATTAAGTCAATAAATAGTTAAAAATACCCCCATTAGAACAAACAAAATCTTAAAGAAAAAGAAATTATATAGGCTGAACCTGAAGTAGATTTTCCACGCAAAAGTCACCGTTTTGTGAACATGGGGGTTTTAGGATAGAAGTGTTGATGAAAGCTTTATTGTATGGGCAAGAACAAAGCTACCTGGAATAATATACTTTGATAGCCTTCTTGAATGAAATTACTTTCATAAATAGCAAATTAAAATGACTCTTTTTGAAACAAAACTTTTGCAAAATAACCATTATGTGAGAAATCCGCATTATTTGCAAGCAGTAGGTACTAAAGGGATGGAACCAAAAGTCAGCTTTCAAAACAGGGAGCTTTGGAACCATTTTGCAATGCCTGAAGAGATTTTTCAAACTCATCTAAATACCACTAAACATCTGTCCTTTTTCTTTCACTGATTTAAACCAATTCTGAAGACTCATGATTCAAAAAGGTAAAGATGGTAATTTAAAAAATACGTGGAAAAATTTCTCCCCAGGCAACTCTTCAGAAATGCAGCCACCAGTCTCTGCCAAGTGATGAATCTGTTGTGGTATTGCTTGCACTATAGTATAAATTTACCTAGCATTATCTCCAAATAATGCAAGCATCATTTCACTCAAAGAAAGGACACTACAGTTACTGCAGCAAACAAAGGAGGCAAGTAGAAAACAGTCTAAAGTAGGTTGCTTTACTCTGCAGATGAAGTAATATCCTTTGCAGGGTAAGTAGTGCTACTCAGGAGCACTTTGTTTTGAAAAACTTGGTCTTCTATTTTTACATAAAAGGGCTCTAAAGTTCTTGATTACGATCATCCCATAACATCTTTATCGTAATGAATACAGTGCTCCAAATAATTCTCTTTGTAAACCATTAAGTCCAGGGCACAAACCCACAGTGCCCTTCTTTTATTTTTGCTTAAGGAGAGTCCCTATATATAGAGACACCAATTTACATCAAAACCAGATCACTTAAGAAGTCATTGCACAATGATTCATCCTGCTTATAAATATTACTTTTTTTGGAGCATGGGAGGAAACCATTAACACAAATCAGATGGCCTAAATTACCTATTACAAATACTCATACACATTAATCTTTAAAACAGAACACTAAATAATTAAACTGCTCAAATCTCCAACTGAACCAAAAATCAGTAATCCATATATCATACACCCCTCAGATTTTACTGCCAAACCACAGAGTCCATTTTTTCCTTCAGAAAAAAAGTATTAATTATCATTTGAATGCTTCAAATTTTGTTATATTCATTAATATTCAGTTTATGAAATATAGTAAGATGTGTCCTAGATGAAGTACACTCCCACAAAACAAATATTTAGTTTAAGAAAGCAGCATTCCTTTTTAATATATAGGCATTTGTTTCTAGACCTCTCTCACAATAAACTGTCCAAAAAAAATTCAAAGACGTTATTAAACTTGGGTAGTGACAGATGCTTGACTCCTGCTGAGGAACACTTTTATCCAAGTAGCCAGGAAGAGTCAATGAGAAAGACAAGGTTCAACTGGCAGAACCAGAGTCAATGTTACAAAAATTCTCAACCCACACCCCAAATTAAATCTTGCATACTTGATCAGTGAAGAACTGATGAACTGTCAGTATAGGACAGACCAACAGCTGACCAAAACCAGAAGACAATGCTTTATCTTGCAGAGAATTTCAATACTTGATCTTTTCCAAAACCAAAGGGGAAAAAAGTATTTGTGTATATTTTCCCAATTTGTCTGGCTTCCTTGCTGCACTCCGAATAGAACAAAAACCATCAAAGTTGTTCATCTGCATCTCAGACAAAAAATAATACTAAATTTGGATGAGGAAGTTCTGTGAAGATAGGAAGTGGACTAACAATAGGCTTGACTTTCTTTAGATCTGTTAATGTAACATGATGTCATCTGTAACAATACTCAATCTAACTGAATTAGAACTAACCAAATTCCTGACACAACTGGCAGTGCTGAACTCCACAAACTGCTTTAGTTCAGCATAAAGGTTTTAACACTCAATATACTACTTCTCTGATTTAACAACATGTGATTTTACATCATGAAAGCTAGCAAAAAAAAAGGTTTATCATACCTTTTTGCTATTATTTTGTGTTAACAAGCCCTCTCCTAGTCCAGGTTGATAACACAGCAGACGAGCTAATTGGCACCAGCTAGACTCATTTTTCCATTACGGTATTTCTTCTAATTTCTTCCAAATTGCAGAACTAGCACTGAACACAATGAACCGATTTCTATTTGTCACCAGTGACAGAACCTGGTCTCAGAGTGGCAAAGAAGATGATCAGGCTAAGACACAGAAGTAATTTTAGCTTTTTCAATGCTGTCCTTAAAAGAACCATAGAACGCCTTGGGTTATAAAGGACCTTGAAGATCATCTTGTTCTAAAACTTCTGCCATGGGCTGGGACACAAAATCAGAGTATCCGCTGAGATGGAAGGGACGCAAAAGGATTATAAATTCCAGCTCCTGGCCCTGCACAGGACCACCCCCAAGAGTCATACCATATGCCTCAGAGTGCTGTTCAATGCTTCTTGAACTGCCAGGCTGGTGCTGTGACCACTTCCCTGGGGAGCCTGTGCCAGTGACCAACCACTATCTGGGTGAAAAAGCTTTTCCTGATATCCAACCTAAACCTGTTCTGGCACACCTTCAGGCCATTCCTTCAGATCCTGTCACTGCTCACCAGACAAAGAGATCAGCGTCTGCCCCTCTGCTTTCCCTTGTGAGGAAGTTGCAGACTGCAATGAAGTCTTCCCTTAGCCTCCTCCAGGATGAACAAACCAAGTGACCTCAGACGCTCCCTCAAGGCCATTCAGTATCTTCGCCACCCTGTTGGATGCTTTCCAACAGTTTAAGATTTTTTTTTATATTGCATCACTGAAAACTGTCCCCAAAACTCAAAGTGAGGCTGCCCCAGTGCAGAGCAGAGGGGACAATCCCCTCCCTTGCCCGCCTGGCGATGCTGTCCCTGATGTCCCCAGGACACGGGTGGCCCTCCTGGCTGCCAGGGCACTGCTGGCTCACCTTCAACTTGCCATCGACCAGGACCCCCAGGGCCCTGTCCATGGCACAGCTCTCCAGCCACTCATTCCCCAGTTTGTCTGTACATCCAGGGTTGCCTCCTCCCCAGTGCCAGAATCTGGGACTTTGCCCTGTTGAATTTCATATGGTTGATGACTGCCCAGCCCTCTAATTGTCAAGGTACCTCTGCAGGGCCTCTCTGCCTTTGAGGGAGTCAACAGCTCCTCCCAGTTTTTTATCATCTGCAAACTTGCTTAGTATCCCTTTCAGTCCTGCGTTGAAGTCATTTATGAAGATGTTGAAGAGTACAGAGCCTAAGGTGGAGCCCTGTGGACGCCCCCCCTAGTGACAGGTCCCCAGTCTGATGCCACCCCATCCACTGTAACCCCTTGTGCCTGACCCATGAGCCAGCTGCTCTCCCAGCACATGATGTGTTTATTCAGCTGTGTGCTGGACATTTTGTCCAGAATTATGTTGTGAGAGACAGTATTGAAAAAAGCGACATCAACTGGCTTCCCTTTATCAGGTAGGTGGATTACCCTGTCACCTTCCACTAGGCCAAGTTGCTGAGAGCCCCATTCCATCCGGTCTTAAACACTTCCAAGGATGCGGCACCCACGACTTCTTTGGGCAATGTGTTCCAGTGACTCACCACTTTCACAGTAAAGAAAAATTCCACAGTGACCATACCTCCACTGGAACCTAAGTTCTCCCTACAAAAGCCCTCAACATGGACTCAAATTACACAGAAAAATTAATGGTATATTCTTCTCAGAGACTCCAAGATGAAGGACCCTTGGAGCACTGAAAGGCAAACAACAGCTCAACCAAGGGTCCTTTATAACTGTGCTCACATAACAGTCACCATCAAATTACCCCTGTAAATTTCAGCTAGAGCCACAATGATAAAGTTGCATTGTCAGGCTGGAAGAAGATGAGTGGTATGATCAATACAGTATATTTGTGAATGATATTCGCAAAAAAAATACAAATCCTATTCAGAAGAGATGGCCTTTTAAATGTATTTGAGCTTGTAAGAGTACACTGAAAGTCAGCAAATGCTTGTTCTGCTACCATCTTTACCGTGACTCTTTTCAGATACACACAGATTATCAGAATGATAGAACACATTGAGAAGGAAGAACCTAGAAACCTATAGCTATACCAGGAGATTCACTTACCTTCCAGAGGATCTTTATTTAAGCCTAGCTGGCTAATAATGTATCGAGGGATGTCTGTTTTAATGCCTTGCCCCTCTTTAGCATGGCCTTCAGCTGCTTCCAAAAGATAGTAAAACTCTTCAGGATCAAATTCCTAGAGGAAAAATAATCACCATCATTTTCTCTGTTGAAACTGGTTCCTCAGGGTCTAACATAAAAACTTCCTTTGCTTCTTCTAACTCCATGTATAAGGCATTTTTCTACTAAAAACAATACCTCTTTATTCTATTACTAGTAGACCATTAATCTATTCCAATTCTTATACAGTGTAACATGATGTAAGCAATGGACTTGCATGACATTATATGAATAGTATGTTCTCTGCCCTCAAAATTTCATGTAATACTGAGTGAAATGACCTATAACCAGCAAAAATAAGATTTCAAATAGAGAAGATTATCTCTCTGCATGTGCTTGCTTATAAAAATCCACTACAACTATGTAAATACATTGCACTACACTTTTTACTTCTGAAGTATAAATTTCAAGTATTTCTAATCAATATATATGCACTGTCTTTTATGGAAAATACAATTAAATAAATCACTAACTTTAGAATGAAGATAAAATTGACACTTGATTTAAAAAATCTGAGCTTCATTGATCCAATTGTTTCAAATCCAGAAATGGAACATTCTCCTGTGGGAACTAAGTATATTGCAAGTATAATTTATAACACACCAAAAACGCAAGCCTCAACAAGGAACAAAAAGGAACACAAAGAATAGAAACTCAAAACTCTAGGTATTTCCAAGTCCCTTGGAAACAAGCTTATTTTACTACCTTTATAGACTATAAAAAGAGAAATATACTGAAAGGAGCAAGGAAGATTATTAAAACAACATGGGTGGGATTTCTTAATATAACTTCTCTCTCTACTGGCATGAATTCCTACCAAAACATCTGCCCATGGTTATTGCATACTTCAAGGTGTTTGTGCCTATAGGTGCAAATCTTAACAGAGTGATAGCCATCAGTCATTCATATAACAAAACAGACTTTTTCCTGGAGTAGGTCAGCTCTGTCACCAATACCTGCAGAAGCCAGGCAGACTGCTGAGATAGCTAATTTCCTGACTGTTTTGCAACCCAACATAACTCCATGGGGTTTTAGACCACATGTTGAGTTACAAGGGTCCTGTCCTAGATCCTCAGGCTACTCAGGACTTGGAAAGTCAACATACCAACGCAGAAGGCAGCTTGAGAAACTGGGTATCATGCTTCATTTTGGAAGCATCAAAAGTGCTGCTGCTGACACAAGGAGCTGCAGCATGTCTGAAATAAAATATCTTTGGAATTTTCACTCTTACAGAAACAATCTCAGTTTTACATGTGTCATGAAACCACTTTCATCAGATGCAACCTACTGTAAAGGACTTATCACAAACCCATGAACTGCCCAAGCTGCCTTAGCGTAGCTTAAAGTCTCAGGATGCTGCAAACCTGCCCAAAAATCTGAAGAGATAACTAAAGAGCACATGCTATTTCAGTCTTACTCTCCTCATCTTACATGCCATCCCTAGCTGTACCTCTTATATGTTACTTCTTGGCACTAAAGAAGCCAACAGCATGATGTTGTGCACCAAGATTTCTATTTACTTTTGTCATGAAAACATTATCATCTCCTGACCTGCTGCAGCGACAGATATACAGCTTCTCCTTCACTTACTAGCAAGACGAGAAAATTTCAAAACAGATAATTTTAATCATATGAATGTGTGTGTGTGTGTGTACGCAACTATCTAGACAAACATACACACAGATGTGTGAATAAAGAGAAGCAATGAATTTATTTTCTGATCTTCACTTCCAACTCTGCATTTAATTTTCCATGTACATATGGAGAAAAATCTTTAAGTAATTGGGAGCAGCTCTTACCACATGTGAAACTGTAAAAACCCTTTATTCATATGATTATCAAGTAAACTAAAACAGGATTTCACAAGCTATGAACACCATAAGAAAACTTATGGTTTCTTTACTGCCATGGTATCTGAAATGTCTGATGACCACAAAGCTGGATTTATTTCCTACAATTTCATGAACTTTCTTATAGAGGGTGAAGTTTTCCACACCTAGTATCTATTTCAGACAGATATTCTAAAGTATCAGGTAGTAATATTCAAAAGTTTCCAGAGAGATGCTACAGAAAAAAATACTGTTTCTGTAAGTTTACAATTATGTTTATGATCTCGGCTTGACACCTTCTTGCATGAAAAATGTATTGTTGCATGATCTCAGGGTTGTTATAATCCAGTTTAAACCTGCTCAAGATCCTGTCTGAAGTGAGAACACTTGAAGCAAGCTGTGCTGGCTTTCCCTGTCACTGCTTCTCTGAAACTCAACTGAGACACAGTCACATCTGGCCTTTGCACCACAGTTCTCCCACTCACTTCAGCACACCCAGCAAAAGGAGGGGTGCAGGATGCACATCACTCTATTTGAAGGGTAAGGCAGAGCACATAGCCTAGGATAAAATCCCAGTGGCAGAAAGTGGGAACTAAGTGAACAGAGACTTGGACTAGATCCCATTAAAACTCAGCACTTAGGGAGAATAAACTAATGGGCAAATAGACCACCAGGACAGACCTTGAACTGGAACCATCATTGTTCAAAGAGACCTTTAAGATCATTCAGTCCAACCATCCATCTAGCACCACCACTGTAGACCCTAAACTACAAAACCACGATCCAGCACGAGACCCAAACACTTCTTGAACACCTCCAGGTAACTCCACCACCTCCCTACACAATCTATTCCAACATCTGACCACCCTAGCAGGGAAAAAATATTTTCAAATATATAATCTGATTCTCCTGTCTCAATTTAAGGCCATTTCCTGCAGTCCTGCAGGCACCATAGAAGAGACCAGCTCCCACCTGGCACCTTCATTTCAGGGAGCTGTAAGAGCAGTAAGGTGCCCCCTGAGCTTCCTCTTCTTGAGACTAACAAACCCAACTCGCTCAGCTGCTTCTGGATACATTTTCTAGACCCTTCATGAGTCTTGTTGCCCTTCACTTGATACACTCCAGCACCTCAATATAGAGAATGATGATGCTGGGAACCAGGGTTGGTGGGAGAAAGCTAGGAAGCCTGTAACGCAAGGATGTAAAGTATCATTAGCAAGTCTTGGTCTGACTGCCTACAAGATGTATGTAAGAGCATTTCTGGATGTGGATCCTTCTCTATGAAGGATGCAAACCAGAGAGGTAAAAAACAAGGATATGAGAAACTGGATGAGGTGGAGAAACATATGAACCCTGTAAATACAGCAGGGGACAACACACTAGACATGGAATGAGCTTCTTGGGGAAAAGGAATAAAACAAGTTTGGATTCAATGGCAGAAGCAGGACATGCTAGGTGTTCTTCTCTCTGAAGCCTTCCTTTTTGTTTTGTTTTGGTTGTTTTTTTAAACATCTCTTTCATGCTGATTCAGAGCACATATCTCATTTTTAGACTCCTTCTGAACTGCAAATCACGAAGAAAAAAGCAACTGGGAACAGTGAGACTCGGTGTTTCCAAAACAAAATAGAGGCAGCCCTCAAAACACCCATGGCTGAACTAGCCAGGGTGTGGATTAACTGTGCCACAGATGAAGGGACACAGTACAGAGCCAAAATCAGGTTGGAAAGACTTACTAGCTCAGATTCAGTGCCACACAAATGCAGTTATGACAATTTCAGGCCTAACTTGAGTCTAGCAGCAGGCTGGCTTCCACATAAGCCCTGCCAGCCTCAAATAGCTGTATGCAGCACCAACACTGATCTTGGTATTGGCAAGCAGAGTGGCTCAAAGTCAGCTCAGGCTGCTTGCCAGGCCTGTTGGACTCACGCAGGCTCTGGCATGGTATTTGGGTGTCTACACCATCCTCCTGTGTACATTGTGTTCTGCAAGTGTTTATTAGTTCAACTGAACAACTGAAGCACACTGGCTCTGTGTGTAGGAGCAACTTCCCGCACCTGAGCCATCCCAGCTACCACAGCACAGGCAAGAAAAGCAGAATCACACCCACACAGCTCACACAAACTAACCCAGTCTGCTATGCTCATGCATAAATAAATTAACTCTTCTGATCCTTCTGGTACCCAGTATAACACCAACTACCCATGTATCCAGACAGTCTAATCCCTCTGCTGCTCTTATTGCCAGATCAGGTATTGCAGAGCTGACCTCAAGCTGTTTATAGTTCTGGCAGATGTTGAGTGCAACAAAATTATGAAACTGTTACATGAGAAAACCACCAAGCAATTACAATTCTGGAGCAGTTTTCCCAAGAAATGGAGAAGTCTAATGAAACAACAGAGAAAGCCAATTGGTTTTGAACAGCAGCTTTCTTGTTGATGAAAAGGATTTTATACCACAGCATCTGTAATAGCAGGGAGCCAAACAAAACTGCAGAAGGGTCAACAACAGAAGTGGAAAGGATCCCAGTAACATTAAAGCCCTACCACACTGTTGATATGTTCCAAAAATCAATCGTAAAGAGCCTTGAATAGTAAATCAGAGAATTTCCTACAGTACCAAGTGAAAAACACTACTCATAGTAAGCACGACCTTACCAGGCATTCCAGTAAGCGAGCTGGACGTGCAATGACTATCAGGATTTTTCGAACAAGCTGTTTAATAAATGCCATTTCTCCACTCTCTGATCGCTCTTGAGCCTAAAAGATAAAGTCATATTAAACCCCATCACATTCAATGCACTGCTGAGGAAAGCATGTATGATATTTAGGACACCTGCAGGGTTTGAAGCATGTACTTGCTGCAAATGGCACATGCATTTCAATATGCCACCACAGATAACAAAGAGCTGAGCAACACTGTAATTTCTGTTTAAATAATCCCAGCTTTAAAATTCTAACACTGTAACAATGAAAGTGCCTGCAACAGACAAACACCTAATTTTTTCTTTTGCTTGTTACTTAAGCTTACGCAGTATTATTACCACCAGTTTTGCAAACAGATACAATACATCAATACAGATCAACACAGATCTATACATGCAGGTTGTACCTCAATTTGTTAACAATGTTAGGCCGAAATTAAAACTAACAGAACTAACAGTAATAGATAAAAGCAACATCCATCCCAAATTCATACTGTCTTTTTGGTCAGTCATAGGAAAATGATAATTTATGCATCAATATACACGTAAGAATCCTATACTTGAAGAGAGGCTTCATCTAAAGGCACATGTAGAAAGGATGATAACGAAAAATTGAGTTCTACAAAGATTACAAAAGAGAGGGGGAAGTGCTATAGAAGAATACATACAGAAAAAATACTAGAAGGTTTGAAAACATCTGCACAATGGTCTGAGCTGCATTTCAAATTTCTTTTAAATCTTCCCCTCTAAGAACAAATTGCATAATTTAAGGACGCCAGTGAATGCAAAGAAACTGTATAATTCTCTCCTTCTGATTAAAATGTCCTCAAATATCAAAGCACTTCCGTGCCCTGAACAGTAGAACTCACAGACTTAAGTTTCTCAGCAACTCTTGCTTATTCAAAACCACAAAGAAAATTAAGAAATGAACACTTAAGTACTTTTCCCACGTTTCTGAAAGAAACTCTATGAAAATAAGAAGCTATGCATATTGCTCTTAATGTAAGTACTACAGTTTTAAAAATCACCAAATATATGAGAGGAATTAATTTCTGGAGTTTATGAAAGGAAAAAAAGAAAACAGCACAAATATCATCTAGCAGTCTGCAACAGGTTTGTGAAGAACCTTAACTAGGCAGAAGCATAATTCTGAACATTATCAACTTAGCCCAAATAAAACTCTTTTGTAAACAAAACACCTGCCTATTTTAGCCACCAACAAAATTTCAAGCACCTTTGTAGAGTTTTATCAACACTCAGGTGCCTAAGTGGACAAAAGATTCAGTACATATTACATTTAAGGGGGATGAAACAAGAAAGCATTCAGGTTCACTTGACCTTAAAATTCTAAAAACTTTGCTGAACCAAGCTGCTTCAACCTTAAGGGAGCCTTCGCCTAGTCAAAGTAACTGCACAGTGCCAAGTAGCAGCAGGAAATGCAGCTTTCTACTGAAGATTGCAGCTGGGAATTGATAACAAATGAATCGTGTGAAACCAAAGCACAACTAAGTGCCCATAACAAAGTTGTGCAAAGAAAATGTTTTCATACTGTCATATCATGCTATTAACAAGAAGCAAGCAGTGGACTCAGAAGTTAAGTCTGAATTTTTTTAAGGTATAATGTCTTTGCAGAATCGTTTTCATAATAAAACATTATCATCTTAGAATATGACAAAATGAGTGGTTTGGTGATATTTTAAACAATGCATTGCTTTACATGCAGATAGACGAATAATGTGCTGGCATGTTTTTTTAGTAGGTTTTGGGAGAGGTGTTTGTCAGTGAACACCTCTTCTAAACTATACTTAGTGTGTAGTCATTTTAAGGCATATATTGCTAACAGTGTTAACATATGTTCAGTGAATCCTGGCTTAGACATGTTTTCTTGTATTTTGACATTATCAACTGGCCAATTCTGCCGGCACTTTGACATGGCAGAACTATGATCATTTCATAAGAAGGTTAGTGGTTTAAAACTTCCTCTTAACTAGTAAGCAACTTTTAAGTATTTTCAATGTTTAAAAAATAGGATTAACAATCCAGAGTAAATTTACTGATGTCTTAAGCTTTGCACTGCTGTATGAAGAGAAAAAGTTCAAAAAACAGTAGTGTAAGAAATCCTATTTACTGAACAGAAATTAACAAAAAAGCACCATAGGAAAAACAAAAAAAAAAGCAACCAAAATTGTTCCTGCATTCAAAAGAAAGCAGAAGACAATTTAAGACAGGCACAGCATCTTATTGTAGCAGCTGGGAAAAAATTCAAATTAATTTCATATCTGCTGCTCTATCAGATTAATTTTGACTCATAAGGTACACAAATAAATGAGTACATTACATGTTGCACTCAATTCTTTTGAAAATGATACACTATTATTTTACAGGGGCTTACATAAAAGCACCTTTGTCAAGCTTCAAGTTCTTCTTAATTAATTTTGTTGATTATTATATAAAACTTTCAACACATTTAGAAAATACATTATTTCTGTTAATAAACATTTCAGCTATGACAGGAATGTTACAAATGATTAAATAATAAATAACCTCTCACTAATGGAAAGCTACGGGTTGCTGTCCGCTTTCTCAACACAGTAGGGTTGATAGAAGGAAAGAGTGTATGTTACCTCATTTATTTACAGTAAATGGAATAGCCAGCCCTGTCTGGAGCTTATGCACACACTTCTGTAAGCAATGTATAACTCGCACTGCAGGACATAATGCTGTTGTTTCTGGAATCTTTACAACCCATCTATTACAGACAAATATGCTAGGGTGCCTTATAGTTTTTGTAGGGGTCATTATATAGACTAAAGCATCTTATGAATACCACTTTGACAATTATTCGAGTAAACGGTCATAATTCGAGACAACATTCAAGTAAACTCTAAGGCAAACAGATTTAAACAATTTTTCAGGCAAACACACAGCAGTCTCATGGCTCATACCTCCTGTAGCAATTTGTCTAATTTCTGCTGTAATTCAAGGAAGTATCGTGATGTGATGAGGCCCTGGTGAGATTTATCCAAACAATCTCGAGCCAGTTCTGTGATCTGATGGTGGGTAAAACTGAGCACACCATCTGCCAGAGGAAGGATGTTCTCTGGAGAATGATTTGTTATAATGTCCTGAAGCCTCTCTTCCATCTGAGCTGTGGCCTATAGAAAAGTAGTTGTTCAACACATTAGATCAGCTCTACATGAAACTAACAGCATTGAAATTATTTCTGACTCTAGAACATTTCTGAACTACCTAAGAATTTACCTAGCTGGAATACGTGAAGTGACTGAAGCCAAAAGACAAGTACACAAAGGCAAAGTGACAGATGACATTTCCCCACATTACCAGTACAGAAAAGGAACAGCCTTGTTGTTCTACTGTGCAGCTCCCCTACTTTGTCTGCCACTTGTCATGAATGTCCACTAATCTTGTGATAATAACTAACAGAACTAAAAAGTTTCTAAGTCAAAGCCAAAGTGGAAATATATAAAAAGAAAAAAGAGAACTCATGCGGGTCTACTTTGTTCTGCTAAAACTGCAGGTACTACACAGCAGAATATAGTAATTACTTTCACAAAGGTTATTCCATAAAATATTTCACAGGGCAGAGTTTGAATGAGACTCATTTGACTAATTAAAAGCACTACAGGCTCACAGGTCCTGCCAAACATGTCTGCAGGTTCCCAGATGTGTTTGTTTTACAGAATCAACTGTCTGGTTCTCACAGAACTGCAGAGGCTTAAAAAACTCGTTGAAGATATTTTTATTATTAAAAAGTAATCCCACACATCTTAGTTCATATCTCAAACACTAAGATGAGTGAGTTCTTCACACTTCATATTCATGCTCAATTATTCTGCAAATCCTGACAAATCTTTCTTCATATTTAGATGAAGAAATGCAAAGGAATTTCTTTCTTTTTAACTCACTTTTTAGGAACAGTACCTTATTTTATTTTCCAGGGGTAACCAAAATCCTAGGAGCAACCAAAAGCACAGTGCTTCAAGGTGTGCACACACACCTGAACCTAGGAACTCATGTGTGTCTCAAGATCTCTGGACAGGAGAGCAAAGTGTGCTCCTATCTCACAGTCAAACACCCACAACTGTGTACTGATCTCCACCACTAAATCAGTGCATATAATACATATACATGTATGTAAAGTATATAGTAAGTGTTGGGGAAAATGAAGAAATGGCACTAACTGAAGGTATCTGCTGGTATAGTACAGCAGATGCTGCTCAAGACTTATCACTGGAAACTGATTTTGATTTACTAATGCAGTATGCATTTGCCCAAAGTACACACCACCTATTGAAATCCAATGTATCATCAGATTCCAATCAGCAGAATGTATTACCAGCATGATTCATTTCAAAACCAGTTTGGCAGTGTTGCCAAATGAATGTCCAGTTCTCAGCCAGAGTTTTCTCTACTATGATTTTATCATTGCAGTAAGAGCTTGGTGATGCTTTATGGAAGCCATTACAAGGCTGGATCATTACTTCCTGTAACAAAAGCACCACTTACTTAGAACCTCTGTTGCCTATCAATTTAGATAGTGGGTATATTAAATATAATTCATTACCTTTGGGAACCTTTCTTTGTAGACATGGTTCATCATAATTATTTCATTGTCGCAGCAAGCAGGAGAACGTCCAGGGCTGCAAGCAAAGCAAATTATCCCTTTACACTTGTCCCAGCATGAACTACAGTTTGTTTTTATATTTTTGTAATATTTATTTGCAACAAAAAGTTAGCACAGACTTCACTGGAAAGGTACAGTCTGTCATCAATGGTACACTTGGTTCCTTTCTGCTATTTCTGTTCAAGTCCTCATGATTAATGTACTTGACATCTAACTGCTAACCATGTTATTCTCCTCGTTTGTACCTTTATTTCAAGGCAGATGAAGCCTTGTGAAAATTATCTTTTTCTCAGAAGAGCAACAGACATCTATTTAACTGGTCTCATAACTGTACCTTTGAAAATTAGATACAATCAAAACAATCAAAATAGCAAGATCTGACCAAGAACTCTGGTAGCTGCAAGTGAAAAAGTAAAAAATTAGTTTGAGTTTTGTTTGCTTTTCTAAATGGGTAATTTGAAAAAAGACATCAAAACAATCTGCTTTCAATCTGACCAGCAGATAAAGGCAGTAACTTCCTACAAATAATGTCACATATATGCATGAGTCAAAGAAAGATGGAGCACTCAGCAAAGATGCTGCATAAAACTTTGAGGAAAAGAATTCATAAAAGATACCTACAGAACTCACAAACCTACAAAATTACTTTTTGGTATCATGAGCCTCACTGTCCACTACAAAGACCTTTGAAAAAATCTCAATAGGATTTCCTGTGTTGGTGATTCTGGCCAGTTAAATCTGTCTTGAAGATCTGGTCTAGTGGATATGTCCCTGCCCACAGCAGGGGGGCTGAAACGAGAAGATCTTTAGGGTCCCTTCCAACTTAAATCATCCTATGGTTCTAAATCTGGCCTTTGGCCTTCTTAGAGGTCAAAACTGAACACTAAACTTTGTCACAAGATATCACAGTGGAGAGTCCTTGAACAGATACAGTCAGTCTGTTACAGACATTCACAGGCTAATCTACTGAGGACAGAGCAGGTACATAGATTCAGAAAGGGAATACTACAATTAGATCATTAATAACTAAGTCATCAAGACAGTCTCTGCAGGTTAGTTGCCTTCACATTAAGACCTATCTTAACAATATTTACCACTGAAGTAAATCAACCAAAACCAGAGCAAGTAATTAAAGGGCTATTCTTCATTCAGTTAGGTATATATTTCAGCCATTTCAAAACCAGTACACATCCCCAGTGCAAAACACCATGATGCTCCCCACAATATGTCAATTTAGATGCAACTCCTGTTCTCAGATACACAAACTCACCTGAGACTTCGGGACCGAGGGCGCATTGCAGTGGTCCTGCACCTGTTATCACTGGCGATGCTCTCAGTGGTACAGAAATGTTTAGACAAAAAATGTAGTTCATCAGGTGTTGGTTGGTATGGTAACTGGTGTAGTTTCTCTTGGGATGAGCAGGATGACTACAAGAGCACAAGAAAACACAAGCTTCCATCAGAGTGAAAAAACCATTTTCAAGACCATATTTGGTGCTCATGAATAAGTAAGTAATTTAGTTGAATAAGTAAAGTAATTTAAGTTAAAAATTACAATTACTGTTTCTCATGCCTGACTACTAACTTAAAGAATAAATACTCAAACTCATGAGCTATGTATACAGTAAATATTAAAAAGAAAGAACCACTTCAGTTCTAGAAGACACACTGCATTTCAAAAATGTAATTTCCTAAGGCAAAGGTGACACCTGATGTCTGATGTCAATGATACATAAGAACAGCTAAAATGGAGTCTGCTGAAAATTAATTATTGGAATAGGACGGCCTAAGTATGGTAACTGTAAAGTACAACTTACTGTCACAATGCCAATTGTAAATCTTCATAATAAAGGTACTTCATTTTCTGTATTTAAGACATTACTAAAGCTCTTAAAAATAAAATTAATTACTACCTAAAACCTTTCTGAAAAAATTAATATGCTAATATCTAATAAAAAACTGTACATTGAAAATAAAGTGAACAGAAGAGAAGTCAATACATTTATCAAGACAGGTTATATGGCTGATAAAAAGTGAAAGGAATTACACTCCAACTATCCACTTAGTATAAAATTGGGAGATACAGACAGGTATGAAAATGCAAGTGCTACCACAACAACCATCCTTGCAACATTTCATGTACAGAGCTGCATTATATGAGCAGTGCAAATGACCATACTATTGTATTTTACCAGTTTTTATGCAGCTCTACCTGAGCCATGCTAGATGCTTGGAGGTAGAAATTTGAACTTTTCTGTGAATCTGGATCTGATACCCTTTTTAAAGACCACATACATAGTTCAAATTGTTAACAACCTGCCTTGCTAACGTGGACTGACAAACACAGAGATTGTTTGTCTATTGTTTCTGGTACCAAAACTAGTTTCCAAGTTCATGAATCATAAGTATTCCTGCTTGACTGCACAAAGCCGCTTAGTACCACGCAGACAATCCTTATATTTTACCCACAGAAGGGAAGAAGTTGAAAAACTTGGATATCTTTCTGGAGCTCTTCAGTCTCCAGCTGGACTTCTCAAGACAATGAGTTTCTTCTGTGTATCAATTTATATGTGTCTACTACTACTTATCTGATTTGTCATATTGAACAGCAAGGCCCTCACCTGGATGCTCTTTTAATGGAGGTAAACACTGTAAAGAGTTTCTTTGTTACATCATTTTTAGCAAGGGAATCTAACTTTTGTACTGTACAAATATTGCCCCTGCACTGCTAAGGTCAGCAGACAATAACCAGACTGGTAAGCACAGAAACTGGGAAGTCTCTTTAATCTCCTGGCAACTTGTGTGGAAAAGGCTAATATCCTAACTCTTAGAAGCAAAAGAAAAGCTTTCTTATCCTACTAGATCTCATGAAGTCATCTCCTAAAAGCAAAAAAGAAGAAAACTCAATGGCAGAAAAGGCTAAGGAGTGGTCTACATGGAAACCTGCACCACATCAGAACAAGCTGAAGTTTGCTAGACTGTGTTACCTTGCTTTGCTGTGGGCTAAGAGGCAAGCACACCAAGAATTGACCACAGCTCATATGATAGGTAGTGACTTGCTGAGTTACAGTAACTCATGCATGGAATTCTGCCTTAGCATATTACCATGCATAATTCAGCATACAGCATAGGTAAGTTCTTTCTTATCTCATACTACAGCAGCTAGCTGCAGTTAACCTCACATCATACTTCCCACAGCCATGCTCTGCAAAATAAAAAATACTCTAGCACGGGAGAATTTCCCAATACAGAGCATCATAGGTGGCTATTCCTCTAAAATCATTCTCTACTTCTTTGGTTTCAGAGGATTATGGGAAGATCAGTGGGAAGATAACTAACATCACATCTCTCCTCATATAAGAGTGTCAGAGTTTAGATCCAACACAACTAAAGTGAGGATCTTCCTAATGCTAACCACTCTCAGTTATACCAGGACGATCACAAGCACAAAGCACATTTTTTTGGTGATCTAAATTCTGATTTCAGTACAAACCCAAATTCTTACAGCAAAATTCTTAAACAAAATAGTTCTCCCAGCATTCTACAATCAATGCTCCAAAAATCATACAAGAGTTAAAATATTTTTAATATGTTCAACCATAATGCATTATGGAAACGTACATGTTCTTCGGACACAGAAATGCAAATTTGAAAAATATGCAGCTGTGTGTTGTCTCACTTCATCACTTTTATAAGGCTTGCTCTCCTACAAGACACAATCATATCAACTGCATCTTCTAACT
Source organism: Picathartes gymnocephalus (assembly GCA_013390045.1). Classification (NCBI taxonomy): domain Eukaryota; kingdom Metazoa; phylum Chordata; class Aves; order Passeriformes; family Picathartidae; genus Picathartes; species Picathartes gymnocephalus. The sequence goes on from WEKY01054337.1 coordinate 23,118, forward strand.
GCCAAGATCTGATCCAACTGTCCTCAGACTAAGACACACCAAGAGCTTTTCTTTCCAACTGAATAATCTTGCAGAAGGTATTTTAATTTTGATTTTGTTGTGAGAACTGGTATATGTGGTACTTGCACCACTTCTAAACCCATGAGCTTCCATTAAATAGGTAATTCTATCCATCTCATCCCTTTCAATATTAAAAAAACAAACAAAAAAAAACAGGCTAACAAGAAATGGTGAGCTATGCTCACCTCAGCATAACCGTGGTAACTACAGACACTTCGGCCCCTGCTTTGACTTTCAGTTGTTTGTGAAGATGAAAGTTGTGCTCTACTGCGATGTGTAAAAACTCTTTCTGCCTGCTGGTTGATACATGTCTGGATTAATTTTATTTATCCATCACTGAAAAGGGAGTGTTCCATATGTACACTTAAGGTGTCATTTGAACTGGTCTCTCATTGTCTCTAAGAATTAGTAACAATGTGGAGAAGGCGGCTGAACTGTGCTAGCTCTTCCAGATTCCTAAAAAGTACATGAAACCAGTTAGATGGGTACAATGGGTATACTTACAGTTTTGGTTTTGTGATTCACATATATCATCCAGCAGGTAAAGAAGAAAGTGAAAAACATCTCTAAGAAGTGACTAATTAGTGGCTAGATTTAGAATTCAAAGGCTATCCAAGTGCTTTTGCAGGGCTTATCAGCAGAAGCAAATTCTTGTGTAAAACAGAACAAGAAACTAACTAAGCATGAGATATTGCAGAAGCCAAGACAATAAAGGCTAATGTGTTTGTGTCAAGCACCAAAAGCAGGGTGCCTATGGCATCAACCATGGACTGCAGGTCACAACAGCCAAGGACTGCTGGCAGTAATGCAATGTGAGAAAGAACAAGATGTGACGGGACAAGGAGCCATACAGAGGTAGGACTGCACTTTTCTGGGACAAATGTCCTTATTCTAGCTTGGAGATAAACACAACTCAGTACAACACAAACAGAGAAATGGGGTGGAGAAGCAGGCATGGACTGTAGAGAGGGGAGGAACCAAGACTGTCAAAGCCGCCTGGAGCCCTCTGACCCATTTCCACAAGGACCTGGAAGAACGGACTGTGAGTGATAACTAATTTGCATGGAAAGTGAGAAACCCACCTTTAGGGTGGCAACAGCTTCTCTATAAAATGCTACCCCCCTCACAAGCATTGGACACTCCCAAGACCCCAGACATCCTATCAACTAGACTAATGCTGGAACCAGGACTGCTGATCTCTTCCCCCTCCCCCATCTTTTTTCTCTTTCCTTCTCACCTCCACCCCTTTATCCAAAACCCACTGACATGTGCTTATATAGCACAGGGACTAGCATACCAATTTCTATGCCAAATGTGTCATTTACAAATAAAACTTGGTGAGTTTTTGTGGATCATCTGACTTCTGTCATTTCTTTCAACCACAAATATTTACCAATCCTGGTAAATTACTCTTAAGGGTGGGACACCATAGATATTTATGGCATGAATTCTCTACTGCTGGTTTATTCAACAAAATTAAAATGTATTTATTGGGAAAACAGGTTTATTTCCACAAGTAAGAAACTGTTTACTCAATGGCAGGGAAGACATATAAATACTTTAATATTTTTATGTTCTAGTCACAAAATGATCATAGGGTAAGTCAACAATGATCTATTACAGAAGTTAAGACATCTAAGTCCATAACTGTATGGACAGCACATGCAAATATCACATAAAACTTCTCCACACTCCAGGATGCCTACAGTAGCTAGTGAACTTAAGTGGGAAAAGAGTATATGAATTAGAATTACAATTTTAAAATTGAAGCTATCCAAGAAATGAATATGGACAGAAAATTAAAACTGATTTGATCTGGTTTTGACACAGCTTTTAATCTCCTTTCTAGCACAAGCCTGTTTCTTCTAACAGTGATGATGTTTCTATGGCAATTACTTTTATCTGACATACACTTCGTTATGCCAACATATTTTAGGTGAAGAGCACACCATATCTGATCTAGCTGCAATAATAGAGGAATACAAACATGCCCTAAGGAAAAGTGCTTAGGGAATTAATGTGAAACCAAGGAATTTAGTTGGCAAAAATAACATCTACACAGAAAATAAAGCAGAGGTCAAAATTAGTGCTTTAGAGGAAAAGTTCTTAGATACATGAAATTACTCAACATGGTTTAAGACAGATAGAATTGTCCTTCCAGAAGCCTTTGTGGACAAAAATAAAATAAGAGTTGATCATAAGAGAAAATGGTTATATTTCATCATTGCACAGAATGTGGAACTCAACTGTTTCCCAAGAAAAACCAAACAAACCCACTGAAAGTGGGAAGAGAAAGCCTAATATAATTGTCAAGGAAACAGTGTAAGAAAATCAGTTATCACCCATTCAGGAAAATGTATCATTCATAAAAGGTAAAAAAGCTTTTACAAGCATATAAGGCATAAAACACTGAAGAGCCATAGCTGGATCTACACAGACCAAGCCTTTCGCTGCAGTGATGTGCTCTAACTGTCAAAATGTCAACTATTTGCTATTTCCAAAGCAGACTTCCTCTACAACTGTATCTCCACAGCCTCTCAGCTGTGACTATCACAACCAAGAGCTTTGCTCCAGGTTGTAACGTGAGACAATCCTTCCTCTCCAGTATAGAGATGTGCAAGATACACAAAGTAGAGGCTGGTATTTCTCCCATGGCCAGCTCCCAAGTCCTGGAGCAGAATCTAAGGCACTGCTGTGGCATACGAGATGTACGTGTAAAGCAGGGGGCTGACGCAAGAATGGCAGAGGTGAGCCTGAGGGGAGCCCAGCCCAGCCCAGCAGTCTGGCAGCACAAATACTGACAACCACAGCCGAGCCCAGCAGTCTGGCAGCACACAGCACAACATGGACAATCCAGCTTTTTTGGGGATTTGTCCATCACTTTCTTTTTCCAGCCTCAGGGAGGAGGAATGCAAGCTGCAGAGGCAAATGCCATCTTGTCTTTGTTTCAGGAGCCACATGGAACTAAGTTGAGGTGCCAAACACCTTCTGTATGTAAAGTACCTTCTCTTTTGTAAATTTTGTAATCAATATTGTTGTCATTACTGCGCATTTCTTATTGCTTAGCTGTTGGTTTTCCATATGTTGTTACCTCAACCCACAGTCTCTGCCTTTATCCCCCTGTCCAGAGTGGGGTGGGGAAAATGGGGGTGGCTTGTTTTAAATTAGCTTTAATTTAAATTAATTTAAATTTAAATTTTGTTAAACCATCACAATCACACTGAAACAACTGGTCCAAAACGTAAAAACTAGTAAGTTAAACTTATTCTATTATGCATCCCAAAGGATTCCTTCTATTCTGATTACAGCCATCTAAAATGCTAGGTATTTAACCTATTATCAAGCACTAACATCTCACAATTGTCAAAGGAAAAGAAAGGCAAATCTGTGATTCATCCCATCGTAAGACAGCAGTCTAACCCAGGACAGATGAATCACGTCCCAGTTTCTCTTTCTTCTTGTTATCAACGCAGCTTCACTTACGACTTGATACCTAACTACTATATGGTTAAAATAAGGCCAATCAAAAGGGGGCAGTTAAACACCATTCCCTGCCAGAAAGTAACTGTAAGCAAAGTACACATTGCGTAGTTTTGTTTTATTTCAGTGAAGTAAAGCAGTTTCCTATCACACGTTAGTTCCAAGTCTATCAACAACAGAAATACCTCTACATTGTCCTTTCATAAGAGAGGCATGCTACATTTGAGAAGCTAAAGCATGCAAAAGAAATGTATCAGCCCAGCAAAACAGATACTTACAGAAACAGTTGAGCTGGGTGTATTTGTACCATAGCCAGAAGAAGGCAGAGAAGCCAAAGACCAGCGGCGACCATCAGTCCTGAAAGTTATGAAACGGAAGTTAGTCAAGTGAACACTGCAATGTCCTAATGCAGAAACATCTGCTGAAGTATTACTGTGCAAAACTGCATTCCAAAAGCATGATACAAATAGGGGTTTTAACAAACAGTATACTTTCACAAGGGACCACAAGGAACAGGAATTCACCAAGGATGAATTAATTTTATTGTGTTTTTCATTATAGTTAAAACTATGAGATGAAACAACTACAAAGAGAATGAACAGCTCCACAGAACTGGTGTCTAATACAAACAGAAATGGACCACAAGAAATTCACAACTTTTAGGTCCATCAGATGAAAATTAATGAGAAACAAATTAGAAAACTTGTGAACAAATGCAAACCACAGTGCTCTGAGCCACAGAATAACCATCACAGTCTGACTGATCTAAAAGGGTAGTGCATTCTTCAGTGGCACCAGTACAGGATATCAGCAAACTACCAAGCTAATGAATAGGTAAAACAAACCTAAATGTTAAATGTTAACATACATAAATCAGGAAAAACAAATCTTCAGAAAAAAATCATGCTCACTCAGAATAAAAAAATAAAATAAATATACAAATTATAACCACAACCTGATTTATGTGCTTCACTGTCTGAGGTGATCTACACAAAGACAACATGAATGAACATTGAACTTGAACATTCAAAGTGGCAAACTAAAAACCAATTATGAGAGAAGTCTTTGGATTTTTGAGAAGGTAGAATTTACCTGTCATTTCGATGCCCATGACTGCAATACAATTGAATCAAATGTGTTAGAAAAAAGGCAAAATAACATATATATAACAAAACAGGACAAGTTTTTATTAACAAATGGTATGACGGTGTGGAAAGGAGAACTGAAGATCTCTTTTACAAAGATCATCTCCAAGTCTGATTGACACAGAAAACGAAATTCTGAAGAACTGAAGATTAACTGAAGCTTAATTTTGAAGAACTGAAGTCTTGTCATATTAGGAATCTCTAACCTATTGATGCAGAGGCTTAAAAGGTCCCTTCCTTCCAGCTAATTATCTAAAAAGCCCCTTGCTTCTTTCCAATATATCCATTTATTCATCCACAAACTACAATCAAAACTCTGGGACTTTGTATACATGAAGTATGAGAAAAGGAACTACAGTACATTATTAGTATTAAAATATGAAGAGCACATGTGCTAGAGAATGCTAATTGTGTCAAATGCTGAACTCTGGAAAAAATTTCCACCCCTGTGATAATCTTGTTCTTAATTCATTCTTTTACATTCTCTTTTTCACCCAGGTATGTAAGAGATTCCTCCAGATGAAAGTTTCCACAGAAAGTTGTTCTAAATGTTTCTTGAATCCCACTGATGTAGTGAGGTATTTTTAAATCAGAGAGATTTCCTTCAGTTAAAGAATCTATTTAAAGCTCATTACAGGACTCTAGAGAGGTCAAAATCCAAATGAAACATTGTTAAACAAATCCTTTATTTTTCCCATTAATTCTGAATTTTAAGGTTTGCAGAAGTATGTTTTAAACTTTCTGTTGATTATAGGTGGGAAAGGAAAACTGTTTCCTGACTGCTGTATTTCTAAGCAATGCTCGACCTTTCACATCTGCTTTTTCCATTATAACCTATTTCTGGATTTAATGAATCTTTCTAAAAATATGCTCACAAACAAATGTAATCTCTGAAGAGACAGTATCCCTGACAAAAGGAAAACTATTAATAGGAAGTAGATTCAAAAGAAATACTCACCTTTCTTAAGATTATTTAAAAAGTAGTATCACAAGCTATTAGAAAGATTGCCAAGAACTACTGTCACAAATGAATTAGATTCAGATTAAAAAATTATGCAAGTTTTCACCCCTTCACAGCTTTAAAAACAGTTAACCATTTCCTTGCACATACTTTTGAGAATTTGTGTGTGCTACTTTACTGATCTCCCAAAATAAAGTAGCACTTTATAGTCAAGCTATAGCTCACTGCAAACCCAACGTTTACATGCCTGACACTACTTAAGCATTCCAATTTCATTTTTTATATATATATATACTCCTGGGTAAACATAATAACTCTGTCTACCTTTACAGATCTAAGAGTTAATGAATGTATTATGTGAAGCAGGGTGACAATGTGTTAAGTGATGGGGAACCACACTGGCACAAACAGGCAGTCTCCCATGACATGCTATCAGCTTTAGTTATAGTTCATTTAATAGTAATTTACTTCATAGATCACTTCAAATTCACTCTAGATCTTCAAAAATTTTAGTAACATTAATTAATCCTCAGAACACTCCTGTGACAATGCTGACTGCCTCACAGATATTGGTACAGATATTGAAACAGGTCAATGACAGGTATTCACGGTATGGTAATAGTATTGCTGCTGTCAGTAAAATCATACCCTGAAATCAGGACCTGTTTTAGAGTGATCTTATAAGCAATGCACTTCTTACAGTTTAAAAATTCCCCATATCTCAGCAGGTAAGACAATGATGTCTGAATCAGATTCGTTACAATTAAATCATTAATCTATTTTTTTAAATTCAAAAAGATATGCTCACATTGCATCACACATTCAGTAAGTTGTTGCCACTGAGGTTTAAAAGAGTTTACATAAGTGAGCTAATACTTATTATTCTAAGTGATAGACCTGACAGATGTATTTGCAATCACCTTTTGTATCTGCATCCAACAACACTTCCTCTATGAAAAATGTGCGTTGAATACTACAAACAACCTCTTACCTTCGTGCAAAAGAAAAGTGGGCTGAGGCACTGGGAGAGAAATTCCTAGGGCTATCTTGAGGACTGTTTCCTGTTGGAGATGATACACAAAAAAATATTATTATAGGCTGGGGGGAAGAGAAGCCATTAAAAACATTCAGATGTATTAATGCATGCATTTCCAGCAGGTTAGAAATGAATTTCAGAATTTCTTCTCTCATGATCTCTCTGAAAATAAATTCTGAAATAGAATCTTATTTCGACTCATGTTTCATTTATACTTGATTTTGTAACCCATAGAAAACTGTTCATTTAGCCTTTTAATTTGAAAATTCTCAAAACTATTTGATAATTAATGTTTAAAGAAGCCAGTACATTAGCTTGAAAGAACATGTTTTTAATGTTGGAAAAAAGGTTGCTTTTTTTAAAATCATACAAAACATTGAGATAGAAAAATCACGATCAAACAGATTTAGCATTATACAACATCTCTACAGTATTTCCATGGGCTTTACGGCAATTTTTTTTCACTGCTCATTTTTTCTATCTCCAAAACAAACAAGCACACAAAACACATTGAATTTTTTAACCCTTAACTACATTTTGTGAACAGGTTTCAACTTTGGGTTTGCTACTCCTTCCTATTAGAACATCTTCCTGTGGACCAGCATGAGTGAAGAAAGGCAGTAACTGCTGAGAGCTGCTCTTGCCACCTCCGTCCCTACAGTTAGAGGAGAAACTGTATTTGCAAAAGGAATAAAAGTGACCTCTAAAAAAACAAAAAAAGCCAACAACAACCCCCCCAACAAACAAACAAAAACCAAAACAAAACAAAAACAAGCAAACAAAAAATCCCCAAACAACCAGACACACACCAAAAACGCCAAACTCCAAATAAAAAACCAAACAACTCCTCCCCAAAAAAACCCCAACAAACCCCCCCAAAAAGCCAAAAGGATCGAATTTAAAGTAGCACTGGCATACATCTAACAATCAACCTTTCCTTAAATTTTTCTTTAAAATGACTGTAGCAGCAACACATTAAAATAAAAGAAAAGTAATGCATTTGTTGTATCATTTTATTTTTGGACATAAATGAGACTGCAACAAAAGCAATTGATAAAAAATAGCTCCTACGTAGCCAGCTAGAAACAACATGAAGTTTTTGAGAGGAAAATTACTACCTATGCATGAAAAGGCCAACACAATAGATTGAGTCATTAAAGGGCTTCAAGCGGCCTTGACTGACACTCAAATGTTTGAACTAACGTCGCATTTATCACAGTGATGCCCATAACAGATCACATTAATTCTATACGGGAAAGCATAATTCTCGAGCGATTAGGCAGCAAACACAGAGATCAACACACATCCCCACACTACTCACCCTCTTTTTCTGTCTAGAAGCAGATGCAAGATGCTTTTTGAGCTGTGCTTAAGTCATGTCTTTGCAGCTGCTCCTCCCACAGCTCCAAGAGACACTGATTCCACTCTCACTGGCCAATACCCCCAAGTTTTTTTTGCCCGTTTATCTATCACAGCAGAATTATGTCCTTCCTACATTCTCTCCAACCCCTCAAGACCCCAGCTTCTTCATTACCCTTCAAACACTTCTGAGGGCCTCAATAATTTCAAGGTGGCAAGGATTTTCTTTCCCTGAACGGGCTGGAGCAGAGGAATCTGAAGCCACAGATTCCAATCTTTACCTGGGGACTAACAAAATGTATTCTTATCCTTCATCTACTGTAAACACCAAGTTACTGAGAGCAATAGTTCATTTAATTTAACAGCTATCTGGATTTCTTTTTCTGCTACCAGATCTTATTTAACAAAGGTAAGTTAAAAAAAAAAAAAATTGCAACACTGTGCAGATAAAACATGGTCATAAACTTTTAACTGCTGCGCTAGAAAAAAATCAGCTCTAATTTGGAGTGTGTTGTGGACTTGGATAAGCAAAAAAGGCAAAAAAGTTACCTTGAACTCTGGCAGAAGAGCACAGAATTAGCCTTAACATAGTGAGACAGAAACAGCTTTTGACGGGAAATAGTTTTACAAATCAGAATATGGGGCTTTGTACACCAATTCCTTTTTTTTTGCTAGCTAAAGCTATATATGGATATAAACATGTTTTTAACACACATCAAGGGCATGCCTTACTGTCCATGAGTTAAAGTATATGCAAAAACTTCACAAAGAAGAAAAAAAAAAGATTAAATAATGCAGCAATTTTATAGTTATCGGCGTGGATTTCGATTTGTGGAGACATAATGCTGCAAACTATGCTGCTAGAATCAACATAGATCACTTCCTGACAGACAAAACCTGAAGAAGTCAAAGTCTTAGGAAGAGCATCAGATCCTGTTACTAGGAAAATCAATGTGCAAGAATTACTTTCAATAGCAATTCAGCTTTTAAAATAACCAGACTGGTGACACCATACACATAATACCTGGATACCAAATCCTGAAGGTTTGTCTAGAAGTCCTAAGAACTCAGACAGCTTGGAAACAAAGAATGAAAATACAAACCCCTAATGACCAGAGAAACAGGTTTAAGGTGTGGTGTTCCAGAGAAGCAAGACAGGTTGGAGGCAGAGTCCTATATGTGACCTCCATCCATCACAGCATTCATCCACCCATCTGCAAGTCAATACCTGGGAGACCTTCAAATAAAACCCAGTGCCAGTTAATTCTCTGTCCATATGTGCAGTGCTTGCTGATGAGTCAAAGCCCGCTGTTCTTTGGAATCTGCTTGTATTGTATGTTTTAGACCTACAGTATCTCTATGTGACTGAGATTACTATCTATGTTTCTGATCTGGTAAAGTGAACTGGACTGGTGGTCAGACATTAGATAATTAACTCCAGCATCCTCTGGGAGACACAATGAATAGGCAATCAATGTACCAAAACAATACTCTGCTTCATGACAACACACATGGTAGCTCATTTTAAAAGTACCTATTGTTAAGAAAACTGTATCGAGACAATTAAACTGTGATTGTTTTGCAAGTACCTTCAAGAAATCCTGTCTTTGCCACAGAGGGAGGATGTTTCAGATCTTTTCTTAAAAGCATATTACAGTCACCGTATATTATTAATGTATTTTTAATAGCTGTTTACTTACAAAATAAAGAGTTTCAGATGCAATGACTTTCTATTAGTATGGAGGGAATACCAGATTAATGATAACTGTTATTCCAAATTCCTGATGGATCAAAGACAAATCCAGTTTGAAGTTTTTTAAGAAGTACCACAGTATGTCAGCACCACGTTAATACGATATAACAATGGCTCCTACGTTCCTCTGTGTCCGTTTACACGGTGATGAACCCAGACTGTGAACTGAACAATACACAAGGCATCATCCACCTACAGTTACAAGTCTGACTTTCTTACCATAACAAACAGCATCAGTCAGCAGAACATACAGCTGGGCAGTAGAATCATTCTGAATACTTCTGCAGGTGCTTTTCAAAAAGGTTCACTCATGTGAGGAGCTCAGGCTATTTAAAAATCTGGATTAACTATGCCTGAAACCAGCAAACAACTTTCCCCAGCTATGGCAAGGAAGGTCTGTATGATCCTTAAACCCATCTGGCAAGAAAGCTCAACATGTTCCAACAACTATCTAAATACTGGAAGTGCTATGTTTTTACAGGATTTAATTTCTATCTGCATATATATAGCTTACCACTTACAGATTTTCTTCTCCTGTCCTTAAACTAGTAGAAGATGATTTGAAATTTCCATAACCATTTACTGCACCCAAAAGCAAGACTAAAGTTTTGTTTTAGCAAAACTGTTTTTATAATTCTACATGTGACAGTAATCAGAGTAACTGATACACTGTATTATTTTCCTTTTAGTTTTCTTTTAAAATCTGACATTCAGAGCCCTGCTTTATACCCCAGCTTTTAGCATTTCCATACTTCACCACAAAAACACACTAAGGGGCCTCATTTATTTACAAACGTAGTCTTTCTTTCCCTTAAAACGTATGGTGTGAACAGCTTTGTTGATTACTATGCTTCAATGTTGCTAACTAAAGTACATCTCTCAAACAGAATTATCTGATGCAAGCAGTGAGCCCTGACATAATAACAGCAGAGTATGAACAGCCAGCACTCTACCAGTGTCCACCTAGAAAGCTCTACACAAGGCTGAAAAATCCTAGAAATAGAATTCCAAGTGGAGATAAAACCCTCTTGAACTTTGATTTTGCTTTAGGGAATTGCATCATGTAATCCCATTGTGAGACACTGATGTCTTGAGGCATTTTGGGGTGCATGTGTGCTGAGGAAAGGGGCAGGTCAGCCTTACCCTGACGAGGCAGTGCCCTGCCCTGTACACCGCTAGAGCCTGTGTATCCCAGCCCAACAGAGATGCCAGCCATTGGCACAGCAGAGGCAGTGCCCCACACTCCACCTCTGGAGCCCCTAACCCAGCTCCCGAGTGGCCAAATGACCGGAAATCCCACCTGGGGGAAGGGACCAGGAAGGCCAGGGGTATTAAGGTCGAACACAAGATCATCACATTTTCTAGACCCTACCTCCTTGAGGAAATTCTGTCTGAGCACTGCTGGAACCCAGTGGTTGGTTACTGTACATGGGCTCTTCTGTATCTTTTCTGTCTTCCCCTCCTTGTACTTCTAATTCCCTTCTCTTAGAATTCCTGAGTAACTTAAAATCAAACGGGCTTAGTGTTTGCTAAGTTGAATGGGCCAAGTCAATACTTTGAGAAGTGTTCTATGCTTATTGAATGCTGCACTAAACTTTTGCCCAAGTGCTTTGATTTTTTGAAGTTGCCAGTGAAGTTCTCTTTGTAGTTTTGACCTCTTGAGATATTTCTCCTATGCATGCAACTCAGGGTATATGAACAACCGTAAGTCATTTAAAAACCTCACTGAGTGACTTGTTTAGGGCCTTATACCTATTTGGAGATTTATCCAAGTGCATAGAAAAAGTCAGGTTCATCCCTGCTATACTTGGTGGACAATTCTTTTAAGACCCCTCCTGTTCCAGTACATATGGCCAGCATGTATTTCTCCTCCTATTCTATGAAGGGACAAAGAAAAAGAAAAAAAAAGAAAAGAAGAAAGGAAAAAAAAAAAGGCAACTCTGGTTTTGATGACAACACCATCTTCCAGTCTTCTGTTGCTAAGGAAAGCAAGTAATATCTTTCAGTCTTATACAAAAATATCCCACATTCTGTCCCATCAGCCCTTCTCCCCACATGATCCCACCTGAATATGACAATAAACATATGCAGTATTCCAGATGAAATCTAATCAGGACATTGTACAGTGGCATGAAATCTTCCCAAATCAAATTGAAAATTACTTCATTTATCCATCTTCTGAGATTTCATTTTCAAAGCTGCACTAGGACTGGTCCTTGCAAACATCACCTTATCCAGAAAGCACAGTCAGATCCTTACCTAAACGCCTTATAATAGGTGAGTTCACAGTTTACAGACATTTCTGTCACGGGTCCACCAGTACAAAATGCTGCATATTGTAACATAATTTCATACTTTTTCATTCCAGTCCTTGAGATCATTTACTCAACACAGTTCCCCAATGCTATTTCATACTGGATGTCTTCCATTTTGTATAAGATATAGCCATTTTTATGCCAATGTCACTGACAAAAAGAATAATTGTTTCAGCAACAAAAACAAAACCTGATGACGTGACTGATAACCTCCACTCCTACTTTATAATATTCCTCATTTTAACACAAGCCTCTTTATACCCTTAAACTATTTCCTACTTACCTTACAACTCTTGTCCTAGTCATCTCAGTGGCACCATATGGAATATTCATAAAATAAAGACAAATAAAATTTACAGCATTGCTCCTAGCAGCTGAATCTTGCTCCTTCAGCAGATATAATTAAAAAGCACCACATGTGACTATTAATCATTAGAGGTTAGTATCAACCACATGAAGAAGCTCCTGTGACTACTGAGGTGTGGGGACATCTGAATGCCCTGACTTGGTGAGATTATAACCACTCATTTTGCAGGCTGGGTGGTGCAGATGACCTATCTACACAGCATTAGACAGTCAGCTAGAAAAGCCCATTAATGACATGGGCACCAGGTACCATCCAACCTAATGCTGCCACTCACTTTCCCACAATTCTCAATGTATTCAACAGCTCATGGAAAAATTAGAAGTCCTTTTCAGCAGGTTTAACACTTTCCAGCCCAAACACTAAAGACAAAGGATGTCCAGATAACTAACCTAAGACAGTTGCTAATAATTATGAATCTAAAGATATTTCTTAGCATTATTTTCTATTTTTGCAAGAAACAGAAACACTTTATGTAGTGAAAGCTGATACTATGTGATCTTTACATGAATGCATAAGGCATAACAAGAGACTTCAGGTGCAAACTAAAGCCTGACTTTCCAGACACAAATTCTCTGCAAGCAGCTACAGATCCTGCATAGAGAAAAATGGAAGTGCATATATTGCATTAGCAATTAATGTACATAACAGAAATATATAATATCTGCTGTACACACATTTTCCTATCCCAATTATTATCCTCAGTCTCAAATTTCACACCTCTCTGTGTGCTCCCAAGCCTTGGACTACTTACTGCTCTAGTAACTCTTCAGTGTAGCCCAGAAGCTTATATGGTCACTATTGTTCACAAACAAATCTGCCCCTTCCCTGACAAGTGACACTCAGGCACTACTTGTACTCTGCACAATCTATTTACCTCATCAGTGTGATGCTGTCTCACTGCCTCTCCCTCCCATATGACATGAATCTTAGTATGACTGGGATGGTAACGTTAACGATTAAAAAAATTCCATGTAAGTATTCAGTGTTTGTCCAAATCAGTTTGCATCTGTAAAGATTATCAACAAACTCCCTTGTAGGAACAATCTTCTATTACTATTACATGCAGAGCAAACAATAAAAACTTGGGGGTGGGGTGGAGGGGAGTGGGGAATTTGCCTGAGATCTCTATATTAGACTTTGTCATATGGGGCAATTATTATTACCCTAAACGTGGGTTACCGGTCCTCCTCAAAGAACATCTATCTAAACTAGAGAACTGCTGATGCCTACAATTCAGACTGCATCTGGATGAAAAACAGGACTACAAGGAAGAACATGGGTATAAAATTCACCTTGAAGAAGTATACTTACATTCGTGATGCTTGTCCTCTAAAATAGAGCAATTCTATTCACATCCAATCTGTTTTGGGCAACTCAAATCCAATTTATGATTAAATAGTAGCTACCTGAGCTCTTCAGCAGATCTGAAGTAACATAGTGCTTCCAAAGGTGCAGCTAGACCTCTAAATGATTGCTCTGCAGATATCGAAGACGACAATACTCTTGAGCAAAGCCACAGGTACTGGCAGGAGCGCTTATGCAGTGCACTCTAAGAGAGCTCCACCTTGAGATTCCAGAACACACCTTCCCTCACTTTGCTACAGCTGACACAGAGTACTTACAGCACTTTTCTATCCCCATAGATGGGAAGTCCTGGGGGAAAAAAAACCCAAGTAGCTTAAACTAGTGGTCCAAATAAAACCATCTCAAGTATGCAAACAGAGGTGACTTAGTATGTATTTGGCTGCTCTCAACAAGCAACGAATTAATGTCGAAGGGAAAAGATAGGGAGTCCAAGGGTTCTCACAAGGGATGAAAATACTCACTTCAGATGTCTCTGGGGCAATGAATTCCCAAGCAATGCTAACAATCTCATTAGGACTACACAAAAAGCCAAGGATAACACTAAAGACTATCAAGTTGATAACTAAAAGAAATTAATCCTGGAAGGATTTTCAAGAGTGTGAGAATTTTGATTCCATTCAACTTGAATAGTCAAAAGGGCATACTGATTTCAGCTGGGATAGAATGTTGTTAGTCACTGGTACAGTGCTGTGTTTTGGATTCAGCATGAGAGTAATGTAGGTAGCACACTGACGTTTCAGTGGCTGCTGAGCAGTGCTTACCCTTAGCCAAGGACCTTTCAGTGTCCCATTCCCTGTCAGTGAACACGTGCACAAGACACTGGCAGGGAGCGTGGCCAGGACAGCTGACCTGAACTGGCCAAAGGGATGTTCCATACCACAGAACATCATGTCCAGGATATCAACTGGGGGGAGCTGGCCACGAGGGGCTGACTGCTGCTGGGGGGTGGGCCGGGCATTTGTCAGCAGCTGGTGAGCTATTAAACTGTGCATCACTTGTTTCTCTTGGGTATTATACACCACTTTGTCCTTTTTATTACAATTATTATTTGTTGTTATTATCTTCGGCAGTAATACTGTATTTTCATTTTTTGTTTGTTTCAATTATTAAACTGTTCTAATCTCAGCTCTCAAGTTTTAGGTTTTTTTTCTAATTTTTCTACCTGCAGTAGGGGGATAGTGTGAGTGGGTGAACAGCTGCATGTCCTTATCCCATTGCTGGTAACTAACTATCCCCAGCTGGCAACTAAGGTGGTAAAAGCATTAAGAACCTAGTCCACTTAAATACGCACAATTAATGGAACTTTTTTCAGTAAGGGCAACTGCAGGCTCTCCCCAGAGATGGGTGGAGCACCTGAGAAGAAGGAGTACAGTAGTGAGATCCAGTACCCCAAGAAAAACTGATCTGTCAGAAAAAGTATTGAAGGTACAAAACAAGAAGCCAAAATGGTTTTACAAAAGCATGAACAACAAAGGTCATGCATAATCTATGGCCTTTCCATCTGAATGACTCAAATCATAGCAGATGATGTCTTTAGTTTTCTGGTTTCATGGAATCAGGAAAGTGCCCAACAAGAAACCTCTGGGCACTTCCTTTCCACAACCAAAGAAAAGTGACTTCCGAATATGTCCAGACTTTGAA
This sequence comes from Picathartes gymnocephalus, assembly GCA_013390045.1. Taxonomy (NCBI): domain Eukaryota; kingdom Metazoa; phylum Chordata; class Aves; order Passeriformes; family Picathartidae; genus Picathartes; species Picathartes gymnocephalus. Next base: position 38,600 of record WEKY01054337.1, read on the forward strand.
AGCAGCCTCAGAGATCTCCGTTCCAGATTCTTACCTTGAAGCAAATGTGACTGTTCTTAAAACTATGTCTGAAGATAGGCCATAGCAGGGCAATCTGATGCCAGTCAGACATATCAAGCCCCAGTTCAGTTAAATTTCCAAGACATGAGAAGACAGTAAATGTAATCTTGCAGCATATGAACAGAAATAATTCAATACTGTAATTTCTGTCCTGAAATGCAATTAAGTATAAATCACTGTTTCCAAGCATATTTCCAAGCAAATACATGGTTCTACTCACATTTGAATGAGAACTGCCTGACAGAATTATACTTGACCTTGGACGCAGCTGGCTGACATGAATGTTCTGACTCTCTTGGCACAAAATAGCTCCTCTTCCTACTACAGAGTACCTAAAGTACGCTACCTCTCCTTGCTCTGGAAGAAGAAAATTCTGTGTTTTAAACGGTGCCCTTGAGGGCCCCAAGGAATGGGAAGGTAAGGTGAACAGACTAAACCCTTGTGAAGTGGCCACACATCTTCACCAGTGCTTTTGATTTAACTCAAGGAAGCATGATAGACTTTTTCCAAAGCAGAAAGCAAAGTAACAAAACCAGACACAACAGAAGTAAGAGAAAAGCAGACACAGAGTAATTCCCAATGCATGTATAAAGATGTTCAGACAGTGAAACAGGAATAAAGCAGCCAGGAAAGCTGACAGTCTGGGTTTGTTGCAGCCTCCCTCTGACACACAAGAGGACTGCTGCACAGGGCTGACTAAGAAAAGAATGACCCATCAAAACGGGTCAATGTGAGGAAGCTAAAGGTTTCTAGGATAGGTGATACTGAAAGAGTCCTCAATGGCTAAAGTTCCTAGCCTTCTCATCAGTTAAACTGACTCCCTTAAAAGGCAGATGCAAGAATCAGTATTTTCCTTTGACAACCCAGTGACAAGAAACTGTGCAATAGTCTCACAAAGTTGTATCAGATGTTAGCATCCATACAGCCTGATCCTCAGCCTGCACTGACCTGGGCAGATTGCTTGAATGAAACAGAACTCTAACAACACACAAGAAAAACTTCTCTAGCGCAGGTGGTCTCCAATGTCTGCCAAATTCTGCATAATCTCACTAGACCATATTTGTCAAAAATGCATGTTATTACCACACTGCAGTCAAGAATAGTCCAGTGAATAAACTTGTCTTCAGTAAATGCAAGCACTGATACTTTGCTGCACACTGAGCTTGCTATATGCTCCTCAAGCACTGGAAACTTTTGTTCACCTCTCCCTCTTCTATTGTTTCCTCTTCCAACAGCAAATGTTAGTAAGAAATATATGAAGGTTTCAGAGGATCAGCTCCAGTCTCTCTGTGACTTAAAGCTTGAGGTACATGCTCCAGGCAGATCATCTGGCTGTAAAGTAGCAGGCTGTAAAGCAAAAACTTCCAATTTAAAGAACTTTTTAGGAGAATCTCAGATTGAAAAAAGACCCTAAAATAATCTACAGCTGGACAGGAGATATACCAGGTTCTCTCAATGGAGCCAAGGATGCCTCTCTGACTTGAAGTAATTCCTCTCAGCCAAGGAGGGCCAAAAAGACTAAACCCAGCAAGCTGCACAGCACACAGAGTCTCTTGTCACTTCCTTCTACCACACTTTGCAAGGAAACAGGCCTTCAGTACATGCCACCACAGAGAGCAGGGAGGCAATCTGAGTGTGAAGAAGCTAGGGCAGTTTAACACCTGGCAGCTCTGACAACACAGAAATAACAGGATCACTATAAATCCAGCCTCTCAAGTCTGACATTACCATGGATTTATAGACATTAAACACTTGAAACTCTGAACTCCTACTGCATACGTAGAGGAAAATTTTTAACTTATGAAATTTGCATCTTTTTTTATTTGTGTGGATTAGGATGACATTCACAGGGATTTGATGTACAGACTTGTCTAGGCACAACAGCCAGCTGAACTAGGAGCCAATGGCTGTGTGAATATTTACTATAATTAGCCATTCACAGAAGCAAGCTAGTAACAAAGCTGGCCATGCATATGAAAATTTTCATCACATATATGAGATTTACTAGTGTTGCTCAAGTGTCTAGCACACCTATCTTCGGAAGTATCCAAATAAGAGAACCTACTGTGTCCTGTGTAAATTGAAGTTGTCAGATTTCTGTAATACGTTTTTGAATACACAGTACAGACTGCTGTGTTTATGGAAAGGAACTTCTCACACTTAATCTGTCTTTCTACTTATAGAATTGGTTTTCAACTTTCAGAGCCACTTGACAATAGCTGTGACATCAGCAATATTATTTCTCTTTTATTGTTTGAGAAATCAATTCAAAAGATGACGCAACTTGCTGAAAGCCTGAGTCCACTGCCAGACGAACTTTCCAGCATTTATCAAATATACAACATATATCCAAATCCCCAGCAACATGTGCTGATCAGTCCATACTTCTGAGTTCATTAGTTATCATTGGTCCAAGATTTCCATTTCCAAATAGGTGGTATAGTCATTTACATCAGCAGACATGCTAGAGCAGGAGTTGTTATTGCTTTCCTCAAGTCAGCACAGCACAACCAATGACACTTTTTATGGTGACCACAATCTCCTCTTCCAAATGGAAATTTCTGTACTTGGGAGACCCAAAATGGCATTCCAAACATTCCCACATTTAATTTTTCAGCTTAAAAACAGTCTGCACCATGTTTTACTTTGTTTTAAATGCTCTGCTGCCTTGAACTCTTCACGAATTTTTACACTCCCTGGATTCCTACTTGTGACAGCTACTTCTGAGAGTGAAAACCACCACATTTTCTCAAACAATGCTGCTTTCACAAGAAAACTGGAAATGCCTTAATATACTTCAAAAATTCATGTGAAGCTCTGCACCTTCTTGTTCAGCATCTACCTGAGAGCAGTTCTCCAAAGTATTCACAGTCATTGATTACACAAGGATTAGTGTGGCGCTTTCATTTTGGCCTGTAGCAACAGCCACTGCACCCTCAAAAATAAAAAGACAATAAACCTTTGCGGAAATGTGAGTTGATATGCTAAAAATGTTCCTTTTTAAAAATTAAGACAATTATTATAAATAAAATATTTATTTATGGACATTCATTCAAGCTTTAAGGTGTTTCAGCTTTAGAAGAAAAACAAAATTATCATCAATTTATTGCCATGCAAAGTGAAGCACAGCAACTACCAGCAGGGTGCCCAACACTATAGATCCCGGGGAGCAAAAGTACCAGGAACAGAATGTAATACAGACTCTACTACCTTCATTATGTGGTGCAAGCTACAGGAAGGGCAATAGTGGCAGGGGGAGAGAAAATCTGTCACAATGAAAGGTAGGGAAATAAAAAATAGCTACATGATATTTTTGGACTGCTCTTGATCATAACATACAATTTATGGATCTATACGTAAAACAGAAATTTGAATGGAATGACATACAACTTTTTGCTATTACAAACAGTGAAAAGAACAGTAAAGTGTGTTCTGCTTCAGTTATAGAGACATCCTAAGAACTTCATAATAGCAGTAGTAGCATAGTTATAAAATCACCTGTATGAGCTGAGAGTGGTGAATGAGGCCGAGGCAGAGCTGGAGACTGGCTACTGCCCATCAAACTCTTCCTGTTACTTGTTCTACAGCTGTGGGCAAAAAGAGAGGAAAGAAGACATTAGCATTAAATACAGCATGTACCACATATGGGCGTTTTGAGATTCTGTTACTGAGTTCCCTGACTTCCCAGTTTCCTATTAAAAATCAGAGCTATTGTTGTTTTTGTAGGCATGTCCAGGAAGTCTACGATCATAATGGATAATGGCAAAAACAGAAGCTTCCAAAGAAAATACACCATGGATACTCTTCAGGCTTGCACGTTTGCTCTTCTGTGCAATGACCAGCATTTCCCTGTAGAGTCATTTATAATATATTCTTCTCTCAGCTTATTTCTCTGCCATATGCTTTTTATAAAACATAGTAATAAATATAATATGAAACACAGTCTCAAATTCATAATCACCATTCAATGACTAAACCTATTTCTGTTGCAGGAACTGTAGCTTGAAATCACATGCCAGAGAGAGCAAGATTTATCAATCTGAGAATGATATAATAGTTATAAATCTAATTATTGAGATAAATTTCACATCTGTGCCTTTTGTCAATGGAACAGATGATAACTAAGAAGATGAATGCATTCTTTTACTCATACATTTTTCATCTGCAAAGCCACTAATTTCCCATACCACAAGATCATTAAACAAGATAAAAAGTAAATTAACAAATCTATTAAACTTGGGAAAGGAGGTATTTTTCTCAAATACATCATACAGTTTTTATATATTTGTTGGAAGAAGCAGTTTTCTTTTTCCCCTCATTCTAATATAAAGAATAGTCTCATAAACATAAATCCCCAACACTCCAAACATTCATGCAGAAGGAAAATATTATCCTTAACTAAGAGAGCTTAGCTGTGTGTAAACTGAAGTGTATATGCTAATGTTTATAGCACTGCAATCAGAATTTTCTGTAAAGGTTTAGAAAAACTCCAAACTACTAAAATGGGGAAAATTTATATACAAAAGCATTTAATTAACAAAGCAGATTCCAAAAGAAGCAGATTCAGATCTTATTTGTAGATGTCTCAAAAGATGAATTCTGTAACATTATGATGACCTCTCATTAACTAACAGCCAGAAAGCAAGACTGATTAGTCTTGATATGGTTAAATTTAATTAAGTTCAAAACAATGGATGGAGTTTAAGAGCATAAATAGTTAAGAAAAACACATGGAGAAGTACTCCAAAGTAATACAGAAGACAAGGAAAATAAAGAAAAAAGAAGGTAGAGGAAAAGTTAAGTATGAAATCAGTATAGATGATATCTGCAATCCGCAAAAAAAAGTCAAACACTAAGACCACCCCCGCTTTGAAAAATGCTGTGCGAAGTAGCAAGATTGCCACTCCCAAATCTCTAACAGGTTGATGCAAAGTCCATTTGCACACTGCACACAGTTTTGCCATAGTACTTAATTATTACATTCAATGATTTAACCTGTAAGTGTATCATTACTGTAGACCCTTTTAAGAAAATAATGTACAAAATTATTGCAAGTTTCATATTTAGAGTACTGGAAAAGTCAAAACTTATTTAAGACATACATTGCCATTTTTAACCCAAACAAAAACAAAGAACTTTTCAAACGTGAAATTATATACATATGTGTTTAGTAATCTGTCTAGATTAATTTCTACTCTTTCAATTATGAAACCTGAGCAAATATTCCATATTCCATTAGACAACAAAGTTTTAATTGTTTCCCCCTTCTCTAAATTTTGTCCAGCTAAAGAATCATTGAATTCCTCTCTTTATGAAGATGGTCCAAAATTTTCCTTCTGGCTTCATGCAAAGTCACCATATTTTTGCTAGCTTTCCTCCCTTTATCTTCTACTCTTGTTTTAAAAGCTTAAATAACTGTTTCTTTGCAATTCTCCAACCTAAAACTGAACCCAAGAAAAACTTCTGGTATTCATTAGACATTCATTAAAAGAGACAGATTGCATCTCTCCATGATGATGTGATGGTATCACTACCAACATCTGTGGTGCAGGCTGGGATTCAGAGCACCCATTATGTGACTTGAAAGCAGTTTTGCATGGCTACAGTCTGGGATTTAAAGGACCACCACAACTCCTGTCAAAAGAAAGTAATACATCTGAAGCACAGAAATTTTAGATACCCTTCACAGATTTTGCTACAAGGATGATTCCTTGCCCTTACTTATCACTTCTCCCTACTTGTAGAAATTGAGACTTTTATCACGTTTGCCAGAATTTCCTATGTAAATAAACAAATGCCTTGTATTCACTTTTATATTAATATCCAAACTTTCTCAGGTGAATATGCAATGTCTTTCACAAATCATTACCAAAGACATATAATTCAACTTATCTTTGGGGGTTTTTTTTGGAGGCTGCATATTTTTAATACTCTGAGGAGTATGATGGCATTACCCTCAATATCAAGAGCTTACATAATGAGAAATCTTTCCCACAGCTGCCATTTCAAAAAAATCTTTGCTATTTGCTCAAATGTGGCTGCAGAGACAATTTATCTTCTATCATACTCAAATGAAATGTCCTACTGAGAAGTAAAAATTGAAAGATATAAAATCTCCTCCATTTGCCTTACCAGTAAGGTAAGATGCAACTCACTGCATGGAAGCACAAATCATTCCTAGAACTCTTACTGTAAGCTTTGTTTTTCAGTTGTGCTTCACAAAGATTTTGAAACAATGTAATTCATCCTGTATAATCCGTGAAACACAATTCCTTCCCCAAAATAATGCTATTATAAAAGAGGCATTTTGTGAATAAAAAAAAAAGCAACTTCAGGGAACCTTGAAAGATGATCTAAGCTGCCAGAACTCTACAAATGGGAAGCAGGGTGGCACAAAGGAAGTATCAAAGCATTATTTACTGAACTGTATTTAGCCTTGAAAGGGCAATCTTCCTTATACAAAAGAATCTCAGAAGTTAAAACCATTCTGCAGACAAAATAGTTTTTTCTAGATCTCTGAACACATCAAGTAACTTCTCCCTTCTATTGTTTTCATAAAACTATTCTCCCATTCAAATCTGACAAGATAAACCAACTGATAAGAGGCAGCCCTGAAATAAAGCCTCTTTGCAGTAAAGTTATAGCCATGCAGGAACACTCTACAGGGATTGTAACTCCGGGAAATAGAAACCTTGGTAAACCACAGAGCACTAACCCTCAAAATGCAATTCTCTAAGCCTTGAATTTCATGCTGTTATCAGGTTGCATGCCAAGAAGAGACTAGCAAGCCAGACAGCAGGTAAGATGCAAATCTTAGAACACTTTAAAAAGACAGAAAACCTTTTTACAAGATGAAAAAGAGCAGGGGAGAACACACAAAAAAAAAAAAATCAGTCACATTTAACAATACTAAACTTTGGGGCACGCATGAAACTTGAACAGAACAGAAAGTTTACATTTGTTGCCCTTTGCCTTCTTCTTTGCCCCACAAATATCCTTCCTGGACTTCATTCCTCCTGGGTGACTACCTATTTGGAAGTCGTTGACCTTACACTGTATCAGCAGTGCCCTGGACAAATGGCACTGCTCCTTATCTTAGAATCCAACTCATAATTTCCTATTCGTTTCCCAAATCTGCGCCCCCCCGATAGGTTCTGTCATACCTCCTGCTCTCTGTCACTGACACTCCTGCCCAGTCACTCTTCTCCTCTCTATCCTGACTTCTCACCATGTCTCACTGTGGGGGAATTCCTCCTTCACCCCTGCTTCAGTGTCATTCCCAATGCACTAACTCCAAGTCACTTCTCCAGGTCCTACAGACAATCAACGTTTCTGATGAGAAACACTCGTGATAAAACAAACAGAAGACAGTACACAGAAAGTGCTTTTGCTGAACTTCTACTGTAACAAAGGCAGGGTGAACAACAGCTGCTGAAAGATGCAATCCAGTTGCACAAAGCTTGATTACTTTGCTCCTTAAATAGCTATAATTCTTCCCATACCAGGCAAAAGTTTAAATTTTGGGTAGAAATGAGGGGAACTGTTAGAGTGAAATCAGCAAAGCACAAGACTATTACCAGTATGGCTGTTAAAACAGAGAAACATTCCACAATCTCCTGGAAACACTAAACAGAATAAAAAGCTGAAGCAAAAATGCAGTGCTTTTAGGACAGACAATACTTCATCCAGAGCTGAACTGCAGATTTCCCGGTACAATAATCAAGAAATGGCAATAGTTGTGAAAGATATGCACTGAAATGGGAATTTCTTCCTCTGAATGAGGGCTAATTGATGAGCAAATTACTGGCAGTGAAGGTTAATCACTTTTATTTATTCAAAATAAGTAGGGAAAGCAGGTTATTTTGTCAGAGATTACCACTTGCCATGCTCTTCATGGGAAATACGGCATCGGCCTTAATAATTTATAATTATTTCATTTCACCATCCTCAATTATTAATATTTACACTTGTAATGAAGACAGATTTGGACTGTAAGCTATTATGACAGTTCACCACCTCTCACAGGCTATGCTGAGCACAGCACTACTCCACACCATCTTAATTCTGGTATTAGTGTAATATATAGTGGTTTAGCTATAAGGCAAAGATTAAAACGGAATTTTTCCCATTCTAAGAAGAGGCTGCAAACAAATGATTCTACTTGCCAATACAAGCGCAAAGAAATGAAGTTACTGCCATACACAGAATGTGAAGCCTAACAATGTACATATGAGACACTAATAATTCAAGACCAGCCCTCCTATAAAGGCTCTAGGGATAGAAAAGGTTCTTATAATTTCTCTCGTGTTGAAATTGCATAGCTGAAAACTACCCAAGCAGGAACATGCTGTCCCTAGCGTGATTCGAGATCTTGTGACTTTGGTTATAGAGGAAAGTTAAATTTAAGTTCTATTTCAGTTACATTTAACTTGTTATGAGGGCAGCTAAGGGATGATTTCATAGTTATTATGTTCAGCAACACCACCATTGAAGAGACATTGAACAGTGCACACAGCACTTACAAAAATCCAGAACATTTGAAGTGAGGAATTTAGTTTGGTTTGTTTTGGCTTGTCTGGTTGGTTTGGTTTACTTCGTTTTTAAAGAAGCAGCCTTCTGCAATAAAAAGCAGTTCAGTGAGCACTTCCATGTGCTCCAGAACCCAGACAAGTTCTGTGGGATAGTAACTCAAACAAATGCAAAAACCAGCTGCCCAGAAGAGATGACCGCACCATCAATACTGCAGCGGTTTCCTTGTCAAAAGCAGCCTTTAAGTTTGTATTTGATGAAGCATCTCCAGACCTAGAAAGTCAAAGTAACAAACGGCCCACACTTAATGCCAGTTCACACCCAGATTGCTTTATGCAAGGAAACAAATTGGCCGAGAACGTTCCTCACTGAATACAGCAGAATTACACTGGGACAATCAACGGACTCCATCCAGAGGTAATCATTGTTGTAATTTACAGCTAGGAAAGACTGAAGAGTAAAGGTTTACAATTTTGAGAGACATTTCCTAGTTTTAAGTAGTTGAATTTTCAAGGCGATACAATAACTGAGAGAAGTGTGCAAACCATCTAAATGCAAGTAAAATACAGCATCAGTAACACACAGGATTTTCATTTTATTCTTTTAAAGGCTCTCGGTATTTCACACTCATATCAATTTATTATCATCTAGCAGTATTTTCTGATACAGTTTAACTAGGCTATATGTCTGCATATACACTCTCCAAATCTAGTATGTGTATACAGATGTGCATATAAGCATATACATACACACATTCATATTTACATGCATAAAATATATGCATATATTTATATAAATATATGTATCTAAAATCCTGTATTTACAACACTGCACATATGTCAAATGTTCTCCTTATTATATATCCCCTCTCTGTGAGGAATTATTCTACAGCAGTCTGTAAACAGCTGGGAAAAATAGGCTATTGGGATTTAAATTTTAAGTGTAAGAATGTAGGGATTCAGATTTTCCTCGTTTGTAGGTAAGGTTTAGCCAGCTTAAGTAAGGCGAGCTTTAGTCTGAAGAAACGAGAGTGCTGTCAAAACATGATGAAGACGGCACACCAAGATGAGGTATGCAGCTGCTTGCAGCCCTAGTTTGGTGGTCTGTCTCAAACCTTTGCGACACTACACATTGAGTGCCTCGGGTTTGGCTATTGGCCAGCTAAACATGGACAGTAAGCTACAGGTCGTCATCAGGTACTGAAAAACGTGTGTGCAACATCCTTCTCCCTACCATTAATATCAGCTACCAGCATGCCACCGTGCCATCAGAACTTCACCTTTCCACAATCATACAAAAGAAGAGAGTTCAGTCTTTTTCTTCATACTTCTAAAAAATAAAAATTTACAGGGAAAATAAAACATAAAATGCACTCTATTCGATGTATGATCATCCTTTCCATGGACTGCCTGAAGAATTCAAACACATGCAATACAGCATCACTGCAAAAACAGACACCAGGAAAAATCACAGAATTGCAAAAATATCTGCCAAATCTCTAATGGTCAGACCTGAGGGAGACTGACACAAAGACTTCTTATACTGTAGAGGGCTTCTCAAACTCCTTTAACCCTGAGTATTACAATCCAAATAAGGCGATCATTATGCCCTCTCAACTGAACTTGCTAGTTGGATGTGTTCAGCATATTCAGCTTCACTGACTGCTCTCATTTTATTCTAGTCAATTTTTATCCATAATCTTTCGTCTTCTCGCACAGGAGAACAGTGCGAGTTCAGAAGTCACAAGAAATCAGAATTTCTTCTACAGAATTAAAATGGCGTATTTCTATCTGTCCTGAACCTTCCTAAACCCGCTGATTCACATTTAACTCATATAATTAAATATTCATCTCTATAGTAACAAAAAGGCGTATTAAGCTAACTACTAACTCCATAGTTGTACAACTTTCATAAAACAACTGCACAAAAGTTAAAGCCTGTACTACAACCAAAGTGAGTAGGCAGACAAAAAGAATGCTCAGGACCACAAACCACCTGGCCACTGAGCAATTCTGCTTTATTATACACAAAATGATATTTTTGCATCTTCACATCATACAACCCATTGAGAACATGACAATGCTTCTTGAATTTATAGTTTATTTTGTATTCTGAGAAGGGAAATAAACCAAGTTATTAGGTGACCAGTATGTCTGCTGTCATACTGAAAAATTTAACTAAATTCCTGGATACACAGATGTTATTCATTCGAATTGGAGGGTAATTAGGAAGCTAGCACCTGATGCAGAGGAAAAACATGCAGGGCTGGCCTAAATTACTGCTAAGTATGATTATCTGCATGCTACATAATTCATAACATGCAAAAAAAAACCCCCAAAAACACACCAAGAAAACCCACCAAAAACAAAGAAACAAACACTCAAAACAAAACCAAAAAAAGCCTAACTGAAAAAAAAAACCAAAATCAGTAGCCACTGTGAGCAGTTTATAAATAAAACAAGTGCTATCTTAAAAAAAGAAGTCATACGTCACACCTATTAGGATCACACCTATACATCACACCTATTAACATCACAGCATCACTAATTTGGAGGTGTTAACCAAATGAAGTAGTGCCTTGACTTGTATAGTAGATAATCCTGCAGAAACAGTTTGCATTAGACAGGAAATACCCTATTTACCAGAGGGCATGACTATTCGGGCTGCAGACAGGAGTTTCAAAAAAGAGGCCTCCTTGTGCTTTTGGGGCACCCCCTGCAGTTCACATTAACTCCTCTCACTCCAGATTTTGACTACAACCGCCTGGTGCATCTCCTGTGCTGAGAGGATGTAGCCAGACATTTCCCACCAAGTTTCAGAGGCCCCGCTGGGGGCAGGATGTTTCTCACTCTGACCCACTGCTAGTTGTTAACAGCTTGGGAGAAACTGAGGGAGCAGATGGAGGTGAATCAAGGTCTTGGATGCCGTTTCGTTTGGAGTCTCCACTTCACTTCAGGCTGGCGTGCTTTCTGCAAGGCTGTAGTACAAACACGGTCACAGGCAACGCCTGCCACTGACTCTGTCCCTGGTTCAGGAGCTAGGATGGAGCCCTGACGCCACTGCTCACGAAGCAAGCAGACTCAGACAAGGGGCCCCTCAGCTGAGGGACCCCCTCCTCGCGCTTCCATCCCCCCAGTGCGTAACAACAGCTTTTTTTCACATTTACATTGAACACAGCAGTCAATACACTGGCTACCTTTACCCAGTCAGTCCCTTCAAAAAATAACCCCAAACAAAACCAATAAACAAACAGGTCCCTGTTTCAGCCATATTTCCTTTGAACAACATCCATCCAGGCTCAAGGACTAACCACAGCCAATTCCCCCGGACATTTCAGTGCTGCCAGGGAGCCAAGCACATATCCTGAGTGTTCTGTAACTCAGAGTTGAAACTGGTTGAAACTGAGGCCAGCAGAGTTCAGAATTTAGATAAAACATGGGAGTGTCTCCAAATTACAGACTGAAGACCTGTTTGTCCAGTTACCTTATACAATGAAACCCTGTTCACTTTCTCTCCAGCCTTCTCATTCTGTTTTCCCCTTAGACCTACCTCCTCTCGGGCCTCTTAGCTTCTTACTTGCTCAGTGCACCATTGTTCCTAACTTAACATGTGTCTAGGAATCAGCAGGTCAGGATGATAAACCTGCACGCCTCTTCATAGCAGTGAGCATATTCCCCAAACAGCATGGAGAGGAACTTGAACGAGTGCTTCTCTTGGCTAAAAGTGTCTGCATGGCATCAATACTCAAAAAATCTGAGTGGGTTAGTCTGTCATGTTTTGAAATTAGGTACTTACACGTAGCCAGCCTAAAAAAGCCTACTTCCTTGGTAGATGTCTAAGAGACACCTCAAAAGTGACCAATCCATTTCCAGTTGGGGGAAGAAAACAAGAAACTATTTAGTTTGCCCTGCTTCTTGCTATGGAAGCTGTGCCTCATCTTCCTTTCAACCTCCTCTATTTGCTGGTATTCGTTAAAAAAATTTATCTTGCCAAGGCTACTTTCACATAAAAAGAATCAGAAGCTTATTAAAACGTAAGTCCACACACCACTCTTTATCATATGAAACACTGTCTGCTTTGCATTGTACTCCAGAGACTTGTCCCAGGAGAAAAGCCACTATGAGACATGGTCCTAGAAATATTTTTTTCCTACATTATGTTACAGTATTTTTATGACAGTCTTAAGATTTTTTTCCACTTTGTTTCCCACACCCGTTCCCCACCTTTTTTTCCTCCTAATAACCTTTGAGTAGCAGAACTAAAGTAATCACATCCTAAAATTCAAGGATAGGAGATTGGGAGCTGCTTGAAAGAGATAGATTTTACATGGTTTTATGTTCTAATTCAGTAGTTCTCTTCTAGTTTAACCTCTAATTATAATTACACTTGACTCCTTTCTCCTATAATTAGGTAGAAACAATTCATTTTTACTCGAAAGCGTAGTAAGCCCAGACAGGACAGGACTGCTTCTTCCCTTCTTTGGTAAATCTAGTAGCTCCCGTTCTCTCAAAACTGTGAGGCTGCACACAATGGATTAAGTTGTCTTCAAACCTTTAAAAAATACTGCGAAAGACTTAAGAAATGGAACAGGTAAGACAATGTCAGAGTAATGCACCTGACTGAAGGAGAACTATATTGCAGATCAAATACAGTAGCAGAGGAGACTGAATTCTTTTATTATCATACCCCATAGGACAAGAGTGAATTCTTTCTTTTACTCCTACTTTCACAGGTTTCCCACTTGGGCAGGGAGAAAAATGAAGGAGGGAAAAGCATTTAAGTAGTATAGTCCCCAGAAGACACATGCTCCTACTAAGAACATAAAGTTACTATTTAACCTCTTGAGAACCAGATGTGGGGATACACATCTACAGATTGGAAAGTATTACAGCGATGAAGCACAGCTGTCTACTGAGCATTTGACATGTGAGGGAAATAAGCCTCATCCCTTCAGCAGCACTGTCGCACTAATTGCTGGGATTTATCTTCTTTCTTCATACAAATATGACAGTTGCCAAAAATTTGCAATAAATGCCTAACTTCAAACAACGCAATGTAAATTTCTATCTTTTCTTTAAGGGAATCAATGCAAATAACATGAAAAGCGCTCCTATTCCTTTTTCCTTCTCAGGTTTTAAAAAACACAAGAGGCAATATTATATAACTAAAGTGTCACACTTTCTATACAAGAAGTATAAACACTTTGCAATTAATATTCTGTCCTGCCTTTTGTCTGGACGTGAGTAGTCAGTAATGCTTAAGCAGTTAATGCATTGGACTTAAGGGAAAAAAAGAAAAAAAAACTTTTAAAAATTAAAATAATTATTTAGGGCAAAATGTGGGTGTTTGAAAACTATGTCCTTTACTGGTTAGCAGACTGAATATGAACAATTAAGTGGAAGGCATTCAACCTCAAAACTACGTCTGTTCCCACAAGACCTCTGGCAGCACCATCAGTGTCCCACATTTGAGCGTGCACACATTGACTGCAGTTCAGAAATTCAGTTTGCAAACAAAAGACCCTCCTCTCTTTAGTGAGACCCACATTCTCCTTCTCTCCCACTGACAGCTGACCAAAAGTTTTTTAATTAAATCATAATTAAGCTTCTAGAAGCATCATTTTCCCAGGGGAAGGTGAAAAAAAAAATCCATTCACTGTGCCCATTCAGCTGTTGGTCTCTGTTGAGCCTGTGGCAGAGGGCATCAATTAATGCCAGCTATGGTGGCTTTCATGAAGAGGGTGTTTGTTCCGCAGGAACCAGACGCCTGCAAAGTTATGCTAAAAGGTAAGTGACCAAACACTCCACAGCCATCGTGTTAAAACACCACTGCACATTTACCTGCTTCCAGCAAGGAGGCATTCCCCACCTGTCATATGGAGCAGTAACAAATTAAAGTCTCTTTGTGTTGGAGTTATACACAGTTATATCCCTTAAGTAGCAAAACAATAAATAAAGGTTATAAAAAATGGATATGTCTGATCTAGATTTTTTCCAGATTAAAACTGAGCTTATGTAACAGACATAACTACTGATCATTACTTTTTATTTAACAAAGTCTCATGAGAAATTTAACAGAAAAAAACCAAAGTATATGCTGGCACATAGTTGACACCATTTACAAACGTACATCAATCATTTCTTCTCCCCACAAATTTTTATTAGATATACAGTATCCACACTTAAAAGAGCTAACTGTGTAGCAAAACTGGTATAGTCACATAAGCATATATCCCCTCTAAAGACAAAGTTACACCATACATAAAAGTCTTTTACTGGTTCAGAATTTCCCCATAAAGGAAATAGAAATGATCCATAAAAATACAAACTGCCTTTTTCAACTGCAATTGTGTACTAAGAAAGCAGTGTCAGCAAAATTAACTTGATACTAGCTATGGCTCAAATGATCATCCCTGTATAAAACCCAGCACCCAGACTAAGTCTGGGAGCAAACTTCAGCTCCACATAAAGCTACTGAGGAAGGCAATCTATTACACATACAGATCACCACACTGTGTAGTCACAGTGAGGTAACTGGAAACGTCTGAATAATCTCTAGTGAAGCAATTCAAACATCTCCAGGCATAGTCACAAGTGGGGATGACAACACCAGGCCTCTGACATACATGCACTATTTTTATTTTTTTTAGGGTAATGCTTAATCATCAAGCACTACACAAGCCAGGAAAGATCAGATGATTTATGTGTGCTGCCACAGACCTGCACGATATATACATGCACATTTATAGTATTAAAAATAGTGTGGCATGGTACTGAAAAAAGTTTCAGTGGTGTATGCTTCATGTTTCAAGTGACTGGATTACTCAGTGAGGTCAGAAACAAATTATCTAGGCCACTGCAAATAAAGTACTGATAAAGCATTCATGTTATGTCATCAAACGCCCCTTCCTTCTGACATGCTGTGCCACTTTAGTAATCCAAGTCCCAGAACCACAAACACTGTTCAACTTTAGAATCCTTTTAGCCTAAGACAGGTTTTGTGAAGACCAAAATACCATAGTGCTGGGTTGTGATCTCTCATACAGGCTCTGAGAAAAAATGATACATTATCGAGGGAAAGGGAAATCCTTCCCTGCAACAATGTACATCAAGCTCCCTCCCACAGCTGGTGACTCAGCACAACTAGAACACAGTATGACTTAAAATTTATCCACACAGTTATGCCAAATGAAAATCTGGTGAGCGAAACTGGAAAATTAGTAGCATCATCCTAGCAAAAAACCCCAGTGCACGTTCAACACTACAAGTTTCCAAGCAGAGTGAAGCATACCAACATGAATGAATCTGGCCCACAAAACCCATTTACAGTACGTCTTTACCAAGATTTCTTACTGTGAGTAAAGTTTTACAGAAAACAATGGAATTTCCAGAATTGAGTACATTTGATTTCTCATTTACATCTCTTCTGACCACTTCAGTGGTCAGTAACACCTTATTCTCTCATGAAAATCCAAGAACACAGAAACAAGATAAAAAAAAAAAAAAAAAAAAAAAAAAAGAAAAAAAAAAAGTAGAATTAACTTGTATACTTTCTATACTAGACTTAAATCAATACATCGATACAAGAATACAGAGAAAAGGTTAAGATCACCTTAAACACATTACAGAGTATATAAGCAATTTACGAAAACAACTTTTTCATGTACTTTGCCCTGTAAAAACATGCATACTGGTAAAGGACTATTTTGCGACCAACGCAATGTACTAATTGCTCACAAATAGAAGTAGGTCACAGAAGATTCATGAAAGCAAATGCCAGTGACTCAGTGTAGAAGGAAGAAGAAAAGGAAGAAAATGAAGCAAGGATGTGATTTATAGTGTGTAAATAGGTATGAGCTAATAGTATGAGGAGGAACAATTTCATGATGAAGATTTGTTTAATTCATCCTGATGTGTCAAGAATGAAGTATCATGTAAAATGACTAGTAAAGCAACATCCACTATAGAGACAAAAAAGCAAGCTTGTTAATTATAGTAAACATTCTAATTTTGAACACATCAGTTAACTTACTGTCTGCAGCCACAACAGCCCACAGCCCATGTGATGCAACCGCTATAACAGCTTAGTGCCAGATCTAGCAGTGCTACTGGCACTAAGGAGAACCACCTGAGATGCTACAGGAAATACTGCCTGTCAAACCACGCAAGGCAAGACAGTTAACAGCTGTTTTTAAACTTAACTGATTAAACGGTATCTGCTCCAATACAAGCAAAACTGCCAACAAACTTAAGGGAGAGGAAACCAAAGTGAGTGCGTTGCTGTCAAGTCTTAAATTATTTAATGTAGTGTGTGCAGTCTTCAAGTTCCATCTTCTGGATTCATACAGTGACTCAAATAGTCCAAGTTTTCAGTGTTTGAGGGTAGGGGTTTATTACTGTTGGGTTTGCTGTTCTGCTTTGTAGTTTGACAGTTTTTCTTGGAAGTTCATGTTTCAAGCCCTATTTTGGCAATGGAGAGATTTAAGATGATCGGCAAGTATCTAAAAACAGACGAAATTAACTTCTGCTAAACTTTATACAGTAATGAATTCCAAATAAAAAGGAACACTGGCTTGGAAGCATATGAAATTGAACAGTGCAATCCCGTGTACAGTCTTTTTTCTTTACACATCAATCTTTTCAAGAATTTTGAAAATTTTCTCACATAGTTAAAAATATCTCGAGATTTCATAATCCTGCAAGAACTGATCTATATTGGCTTTTAAACTTCTACTAAAATTCCACATTGAAGCAGCAATGTCTGGGGCAGCAGAAACATGACCGTGGAATAAGTAAATTGGAAAGGCAATTTGTCTCAAAGTCGTCAATGAGGAGAGCTGAAATCCTCCTACAAAAGGCAATTTTACATTAAGCCTTGCTGTTCATAAGCAGTTCATTACATGAAAGCTGTTAACTTGAACAAGAACCATAAAACTTGCATGAAAAACTTGGGAAAAAATCACGTATTATGTTTCAATGGGTATATTAAGAAAGTAAAAATGGGATCGATAATGAGGAAATTTCCCCCTTTTCTCAACTATAACTTGAAGTACCACTACATCACGTCACATTTCACAAATTCTCTAAGACATATTACTGTGCTAACAAGTAACTCTTACATAGGCAAGCCAAAATCAAGAGTTTCCACACATTCTGTAAGCTGTACTGCCACAAGGCTAGTGTCATCATTACTATTTTGAGATTCACATCTGTGATTCCACCACAGAAAGCAGTCTTCCGGATTACCTGTCATCTTAAGCAGCATGGCTGAAGAGAAAAGAAACCTGAACCTAAGTTTGGAATAAATTCAGCAGTTTTCATAGAGGAATACCCTGTTCCACTGAAAATGCGCTTTGGCATAACTTCCACACACTGTGCTTGACTTAAAGGAGACAGGTTCAAATAGAACTACAACACGTGGCATTCTGTGATCTCCTAACCCTCTCAGCAGTAAGCAAGAATGCACTGAGAGTTTGACAACTAATTCTTCAGTTCCTGTTTTTTGTAAAATAGAAGCCCCAGACCTCTAAGCTGGTTCAGTGGTTCAACCAAACAATGTATTTTCTGTTAGCATAAGATCTAGCTCAGCTTTTCAAACAATTATTACAAATTACCTCAGACTGCATTCAGCTTGAAAGCCAAATGTAAGCATACCTCTGAAAGACAAATTCATGTTAGCAAAAGCTGTTTTCTTAAATGTCTTCAGTATAAAAGAATTGAGACATTTGTTGGTATTATCCTTTCTTCACATCCTAAGAACAAAAATTACCACTTTGAAGATAAAAATTTAATGATAAAGCATAAACATGAGTCAATTTTAACATAATCACATGCTTTTTAATAATCTTCCTTGTATAAATCCATAACTAAACATTAAATCAAAATTATTTTTCAATCTTTCAAAAACCTTGAGAAAGTCTGTGCAGGTAGGTAATGGTGGCATACAGGTTCAGAAGGGTTGGAAAACTAGTTGGATGTATATATGGGTGTGTAATCCATTAAAAAGTGACTGATTGTTTTCTCAACCTAGCTTACAGGTTTAGGACTTGTTTTTATGGGGATATATAATCTCTTGCCTCACTGTGACTAGAATAAATTTAGCTGATACAGGAAAACAATGACAATGAAGTATTAAAAAATGACAAAAAAACAACAACAATCAAAAAAATAAATAAATAAAATAAAAGCCCAACAAAACAAAAACAAAACAAAAACAAAACCCCCCCAAAAAACAAACCAAACCAACAACCAAAAAAAAAAAAAAAACCCACAAAGGCAATCTCAAAACCCAAGCATTAGAGTAGCAGCTTCACACCTATTTAATACAGGACAGGTACAGTATCATTCTGCAAAAATCTGCTAAACTCTCAGAAGTTTCTGTAAGACTGAAGCTGGACTAACATTACATTACACATAGCTCTGTATTCGATATTACATTTTAGCCACTGAAGCATTTCCCACTAGGAGCTCTAAAAAAAAGTTATAGTAATAATAATACCAGAAAAAAATATTCTGCTTTTAAATTCTGACTACTCAGTAAGTTCTATCAGCCATAATTTTGAAATAGATGATGTAGTTACTCTCTCCAAAGGGCAAATTCTGATCTTTCATTCACTAATGTCTCCCAGCACACTTTAACACAAGTAGAAAAGTAGAAATATGTCATTCACCAATGCTGGAGACAGGAATCATGCTGCAGTATGACACAAAGCTACACCTCACATCCTTTACAAGTCCAGCTTTAATAGTCCAAATGCCTGCAGCCACACCACCTCGGCTGCGATTTTTTCACATCTTGGGCTGTGCAGCAGCGGGCTAACGAGCTGCTTCAGGAAATGATGATCACCTCCGAGTCAGAGTTAAGCACACACCCCGGCACAGTGCTGCAGGGCACAGTGCTGTTTTGCACATGAATCTGGGCTGCCAACCACATGAAATCATTAGAGATCATTGCTTTGAGTAAGCGAAAATGCAGTGAAGCGCACACTTGTGAAAAAACTTACTGAACATTCTGAAACCAAATCAACTCAATGTGTTTTCTTCAGTCCTGGGTTGCTCTTCAAAATCTCAACGAGCTAATTAAAGAAAAAGCCCAATTATTTAGACAACATATTTGTGTTAAGCAAATCCCTGATTACCTCACGCTTTTCTCCACCAATGCTTAATTTAAAACCAACGATGTCTTTTGATAGAATTAAAAAAAAAAAAAANGAAAAAAATAAAAAAAAAAAAAAAAACAAATTCCCAAACTAATAAAAATAAGTCTGTAACTCACTAGGTATGTACAATTCACCAACCAAGAGAACTTAACATCTCTAACAATAAACTGCAATGAGGATGGTTTCAGATTAAATTTAGCTTTACAGAGCTATCAAATCACAGGCCAAGTATAAAAAGTAGGTAAATTATATTGATAGTCTTTTTAGAAGGTTATCACCACTGAGGATGCAAAGAGAAGCATGGAAGTTTACTCTATTTGTTAAGGCAAACAAGTGGTTTGTGGCCACATTAAAAATTAGAAGTCAGTTTTTCATATTCAGGCAATTAAATCATACCCTCAAGATACATATAATTTTTTTTTTTTTTAAAGTACTCAGTATGGTTCAGTATGGACATTTTATAAATTCAGTGTGCTGAAGGGAAGGAGAAAAAAACAATAAGCCTTAAGCATAGAGACCACCGCCTTAGAGTGTAACCGGAGGGTACCTTCCAGCTTAGTTCAAACACATCAAACCAATTGAAATTAATCATACATTATTCTTGAAATCATACATGCTTGAAAACCTTGGTAACCACTAAATTCACCAAGTACATTAACACTATTGCACATTTTCTACTCCAGAATTAACATGCAGAAAATGTGTGAAAAAAATAATCTGCACTTTTATTTTCTACATATCTTATCTTCCAGAAGGACATATGAAAACAGAAAATTGTAGGTGTTCCTATGTATGTCCCTACAGCCATGGTTATTACTCACAGCCAAAAAAAATCAACCGTGCTACTACAGGGAGAAATAATGGTGCTTTTTGGTTGAAAAAGTCTTTGAAATAATGGGTTGCAGACACTTTTACTCAAGATTCTATCTAAAAATAATGACTGGATTTTTTTCTTCATTCTTCAACACTGTACAACGATTTCAGACTGTATTCTTCATCCTTTAGGCTGCAATGGAGTGAATTTGCAGAAACTCTGAAAAAATAGTCAGCTTTGTCCCAACACTTCTAAAAGAAAAGTATTCTGAGAGAAGATCTGTCACAACTGAGGAAAGCCCACATTTTCTACTTTCAAGAACAAAACCACTTGGGTCCATCGTGCAACAGAGCCCAGCAGAGAGAAGCACTACTATTTCTTATATATGGAGTTGTGCTACAAGTCTCCATTGTTCTCCACATCACAGGAACACAACAAAGGACAGCCTTCCACTCCAAAGAGCTTACACAAGCCCAAAAACCCAGGCTCAACACATAGACAAGACAAACATCTCCAACAGGTTAAAATAGGGTGTGGATGAAGTAAGGTGACAGAAAAGGGTGTGCTACAATTTTTGGCCATCAGGAAGAGTAATCACCTCACTACTCATCCGGCCCATTAGCCCATTAGCTAATTTAAGGTTTCTATTTGCATCACAGCAGAAGGATGCCTCAAGAAGTAATGTTCATAACGCATAAAACTACCATTTCTGCAGCCTTTGTTTTTGTATGGAAGACATCTTAAGTCTTACGAACACCACGGAGGGTTTGAGAAAAAGGAAAAAAATGTGACACTGGTCAAAAAACTACTTCAGTACCTCATACTCACAGCCAAGTCACAAAGACAGGAACGAATTCACCTTCTACATGAGTTTCCTTTGTTCTCTAAGTTTTTTATGAGGCAACAGTAACTCTTCCTTTTGACAGGACCTGGAAGAATACATTACCTAATAAAAGCAGAAGCTAGTAAATTAATGAGAGTTGTTATCATTAAAAAAAGACAATTAAAAAGCAAATGTCTTAAAAGCAAAAAATCTAATACTGCACATGTCTTATCCAAAGAACATGAAGCACCACATTCCTCCCAAATCATATTGTAATGAATTGTCTTTTAACTACTTGGACTTCAAGTCCTATACTCACTTGTCTTCACTTATCTTGAATAGGTGTATTGATAATATTTGCTGCCTTTGCCCTAAGGATGGCTAATGTAAAGTAAAATCACCAACTCATGGTTTGTGAGTTTTATATTTACAGAATCTTGGTTTCTATTAGAACAGTGGTTTTATAAAATAATAAAATTTTTGTAAGAAAATAACCCTATAGCACACACTGTTCAGGTGAAATATTTACAAATGTATGAAAACTAGAATGAAAACTATGTCTCTATCCTTGCTTTTGGTTGTGCAGCATTATGTGCCTTCCTGCTGTGACTTCAAAGCGGCCACTATGTAATGCAGAACAAAGAACCAGTGCTCAAACTCTGATCTTTCCTCTAATATTAAAAATGTAACTAAAAAATGGGTTTTTTTTCATATAAATTGGGCAACACAGTTTCATAATTCTATATCTTCTGTTACATGCATGTTTAATATGCCTATTTATATAAGAATAGCAACACCTTTGTGTAAATTTAAAAAAAAAAAAAAAAAAAGTAAGTTGTAACTTGTGATCATCTGAAACTTGGCAGATACTCTTACTCTACAGGTGCTACCCCCATACCAAAACGATGTTCAGCAACAAGTCAATGCATTAGGGCGCTGGATTTCTAATAAGCCCCGGGTATTCCAGCCACATGCTCCTGTCCATATTGCATGTCCTTTACTTCATTGTTTTATCTTTTTTTTTTTTTTGCCCCCAATGATCTAGCTGATTTACCTACAGGATAAACCTGGGAGCAGCTCTACAAATAACTTAAGAGTCTCCATTAACAAGACCCAAGGGACACTTTTGCCTCCTGCTGCACTACAGTCTTCCAACAACACCTCAGCAGGACATATTCCTTTATACAACTCCCACACCCTTCCATCTTTTCAGACAGTCTGTCACACCTAAGAGAGAAAAGTAGCACAAAACTTCCCCCTCCAAGTCCTTATACACATCCTGCACTCCCACAGGGACCTGAGCCAAGCACTCCCATCACACAAAGAGGCCAGACCATGCTGTCACAGCTCATCAGACAGCTTCCTGGGGCAGGTGTCTTTTAGAAAACACAACACTATTGTTCCCTCAGTACGACTTGAAGGGAAAATTAATTTTTCCGTATCAACTGAGGCAGAAAATGCCGACAGTCCTTTGGACTTCTCTTTAGATTGGTTTCCTTCTATTAATATCCATCTGGTGATCCTTGTATTCGATTTAGGCAGTCACAGTCACTAAGAACACACTGAACACTTTCTGCATTTATGAAGAGACTGGCCCAACATCTCTGAGGCTATTACTCAGGTTACTGTGAGAGGCAACAGCATCAGCAAGAAATTACTAGTGGCAAAACACAGCTCACTTAAGGAACAACAAGAAACGAAAGTTGTCCTGAACAGTGCTACATCTTTCAGATTTTGCTAAACTCATCAATTATTAAATAAACATGTTACCTTGTCTGGGAGGGCCAAATTACTAAATCTCTAACACTTACTCTGTGTCTTGTTTCCTGTAGACTGGCAGAGTAGGTGATCCTACTGGTTTCTTCTTGCCTTATAATTTATGAATCACTAGAAGGAAACACATGATTGCTAAAAGGTATTAATTTGTAGATAATGCTGAATGCTTCGGTCTGACCCATACAAACAATCTGCATATTTTAAAAAGTAATATAGTATATTCATATACACGAATATGATTTGTATTTCCTTTACAGAAAAGGGGGGGAAAAAAGAAAAAAAAGCATCTTGCTCTTCTAAGATTTGAAGAAGACACAGGAGAAATAATGTCAAGATACAATTTTCAAGCCTAAAAAATGAAAGAAAAAACCCAAAGTCCCCTACCAAACAGGAAAAAGTTTCATTTTTCTGTTTTGAAATTTTTCCCACAGATACAAATCAAAGTCTTGCAAAAGATGGTAGTACTTTGACATTTGACAAGACAGAATAAAACATCTAAGACACAACCGAGCAGCAAAAAGAAATTCGACAAAAGTGTGCTTCCCAAAGAACTGCTCTCCAGTTACTCATAGCACAAAGATGGGGAGCAAATGCTTTCAAACTCAACAGTTCAAACATCAAAACATGGCAGAAAGGCCAGGAATGAAGCCAAATCACCAAGCCTTATGTAAGAAAAAAAACATATAATGCAAGCTTCCTTAAAAAAAGCGTTACAGATTTTCTGTGCTCATTATGTGGGTAATGCGAAAGGAAGATGCTGGTAAGACCTGACGGTACAGTGAATTGGCATAATCATCCTTTTGCGTGGCGTGTTCGTAGACAAGATGAATAGAGCATACTGGACTTGTCTGACTGCTTTTGCTTCTACTGTTACAGCACTTACGGAAATTCCCTTGACATACCCATGCATAAGAATGAGCTAGACAAGCCTAGAGTCACTGAAAAGGCAGATTTGTAAAACAAACATACACAATCTACTTTTTATAAGTTAATTCCATGAGGGTTACCAGTGTTAATACAAAGGATATTTGTTAATTACAGTCTCTCATTGAATAGCACTGTCTAATGGAGATACTAATCAAGTATCCTCCTTCCAGTTTCCCAAAATGGGAATTAAAAAAAGCCATGTATTTATTTACATTATGAAAACCATGCTGAAGACAAATTCTGATAAACACCAAGACAGCTGTTGAAAGAAACATGTCCGATTTATTCTTATCATCAGTATATAAGTTCTGTTTCATCAAGGACTGGATTGTCAGGTTTATGTTTGAACTATGCAAAATCTGTAAAGATATTTATCAACCAAAAATTCTAATGAAGATTTTTCCTTTTTCTCAGTCAGCATGGACTGTAATCAACAGGAAACAGCCTGTTTCAGAACTTCAACAGAACTTCACTCTGGATGGCTAGGCTCATGGATACTAATCAATACACTGTTTAATTAAATGACATACATCTGTTACAAATAATTCTGTCAAGAGAATAACCAGAGAACCTATATATTATATGGATCCATGTCCTCTGATTGAATCACAACAGTACATCTTCTACAATCCTCCTGTGAAATTTTCATCGCTCACACTGCATTTGCTCTCCAAACTCCCTTTGGGGCTTTTGGAGCTTCCCTCACCGCACAATTCATAGTGCAAGAGATGCTTCATGGAGCTACTGATAAGCTATCTCTGGGAGGCACTGACGGCACTTTTGGGCAGGATGTCATGACATGGCTGGAAGAAGGTCCAGGCTTCCAGTTACACAAACCTCTCTGTGTCCATCAGACATACCAGTAAGTTCTCATGTTCCACCAGAGTTCAGTTTGGGTTTGAAGAGGGAAGGTTTCAGGGTTAAAAACCACGGTATTCATAGGACTACCTTGCTTTTGTTTTCTACTGTTGAGTTTTCTGTATACTTTTATGTAGGAACATTCTAGCATCTCATCCAAGAAGTGGTAATAGCAGTAGCTCCAAAAAGGTTCTTAAGAGTAGGAAGAATCTAAATTAGAAGCCAATTTATTATAATCAGATTTATTAAAGGACGTTCAGGTAGTTCAAACTACTATACCCATCTTTCTTATAATAACTTTAGGACTGCGAATTGAAAAATACCATTTTTAAGTGTATTTCAAAAACAAAGTGAACACTTCTTACAGAAATCTGTATCTGATGAATAGATTTAATAAAACAAGTAGTTATTATATAAACTCCCCTCTTCCATGGATTCATGAAAAGAAAATGCTAACAAACCAAATTAAAAAAGGCACTGCAAGTTGTTTCACATATCAGATCTATCTCCTGTGAGAAGTGGGATTCTGTTCATAAGCCTACCGCAAATGTTATACAGGATGGGGGCCCAGCAGCCTGGAGAGGGAAGACCAACAAGGCACTGTTCCCAAATGCATGCAAGAAAGCAACCAGGGAAAAATAAAGAAGTCTACCTACTACTGCTTCAGTTTTGTGAATCTTGACTGCCTCTTAAAACTACCACAAGTACCAGCATTTATCAAAGCAACTTTTAATTTATAAGCTCTCTCAAAGTGAGCTGCCAGACCAAACCAATATCCACAGAATTACCTCAAAAAAGTGAGTCCTTCCCCTATTTCTTAAGGGAAAAAAGACTCAGATGACATGGTTTCAAAATGTAAACACTACAATAGTTTGAGTGAGTCTAGTTAAAAGATTTTTCTACTTCCAACCCCCCTGCCATGGGCAGGGACACCATATATACTGATACATATGAAAATAAAAAATAAACAAAAATACTGACATTTTCTCTCCGACCTCAAAGCAGGAAAGTTTACATTCATGTGTCTGCCAAAACCAAAAGATAACAATTTTGTCAGATACATAAATATTCAGTCTAATCTAGCTGCTTATTGACAAAAGAAGAAACTGTAGTTGTTCTACAACCAACCACCTTACTGCCTTGAGAGAAACTATGTTTTTTTAAATTCTGGAACACACTCTGGAATACTAAATCAAGTACTAAGAGAACTGAGAGCATATACATTTTTATTCAGCTAAATTATTTCAATGCTTAACACTTCACATTGTTTGTTTCAGCAAGTTAAGCAGCAACAGGAACAGCATTCCCTCCATCAACACGCTTGACTTTACATAGGACTACCTCATTTTATCCACCATTTAATAGAATACATTATATGTATTTTTGATTTTTCCATACTTATTTGGACATTAATAATTATGTTTTAAACCAGTTCAGCTAGAAGAGACAGACTCTTTGATTAAATCTATCTATACACATATAAAGCCATCTCCCTACCTGTAAGCACTGCCTCATTTGACATAATTTTCAACTCTTTTTTGAGGGAGGAAAACAAAATTCATAGTGGGTAGCCTTTTAAAAATTTTGCTTTGATACATTATTTGAAACATAGGTTAAAGTCAAATGATAGACATCAAAAGCTTTAAAATTTCGCAGTGACCACAGTTAGTGAATTTGCAAAGGTTCAAAGGGAAAAAAATCCGCTGAAAAGTTCTCAAGAGAAAATCCAGGAGCCATCACTGAATGCAACACAGCCTGTTGAATAAGGCTGAATCAAAGATACGTCAACTTTCTGATTCTCCACAGATACACAGCTCTGCTGGAGCCACCCAAACAAATGGTGCGTTCCTCCAAACAAATCTAGTTCCTATTAAATCTCTTCTAATGACATGTAACATCACAGCCCAATCTAGGCCTATAGTCTGCAGCTAATGGGACAATACATACAGAACTACTGCATGCAACAATCAGTTTTACATCATTTTCAGCCTGAACCATTTAATACACTTCATTTTAAATGTCCAACATAAAATCAGTTATCAGTATCTTCATATTCTAAATACAGTGGCTCAAAATATTGAGTGACTCCATGTCTGTAACTAACAAAATCATTACCATTCCTGCACAATGACATGTAACAAATTCATAGAATCAGAGAATGGGAAAAGTTGGAACCTGATGACCACAGTGGGTCATCTGGTCCAACCTCCCTGCTTAAGCAGGGTAAACCGAGAGCACATAGCACAGGATTGTGTCCAGACAGTTCCTGAGTATCTCCAGTGAGGGTGACGCCACACCTCTCTGGGCAACCTGTTTCAGTGCACGGTCACCTGCACAGTAAAGAAGTTCTTCCTTGAGTTCAGGTGGAACTTCCTGGGCATCAATTTCTGCCTATTGCCTCTTGCTCCTTTGCTCATCACCACCAAGACAAGCCTGCTTCATCCTCTTGAAACCTATCCTTTAGATATTTACACATTGATGAGGTCCCCTCTCTCAGTCTCTTCTCAAGGCTGAACAGGCCCAGCTCCCTCTGCCTTTCCTCATAGGAAAGATGCTCCAGACCCCTCATAATATTTGTTGTCCTCTGCTGGACACACTCCAGGAGCTCCATGTCTCTCTTGTCCTGAGGAACCCAGAACTGGACACAGCACTCCAGATGTGGCCTCTCCAGGACTGAGTAGAGGGGCAGGATCACCTTCCATGACCTGCTGGCAATGCTCTTCCTACTGTCCACCAGGATACCATTGGATTTCTTGGCCACCAGGACACTCTGCTGGCTCATGGACAGCTTGTTGTCCAGCAGGAACCCCAGGTCCTTCTCCTCAGAGCTGCTCCCCAGCAGGTCAGCCCCAAGCTGTGCTGGTGCCTGGGGTTGTTCCTCCCCAAGTGCAGGACCCTGCACTTGCCCTTGCTGAATTTCAGATTTCTTCTCTGCCCAAACTCATCAGAAACCTCCCTTGAAATCCACTTTTCTGACCACCATTTCCAGCTTTGACAAAGAGCTACTAGAGGCAAGCCCACCAATCAGTATGTGCAGCTGCACAAGCTTGTACTCCGCTTATCACTAACAAAAGTTTGAAGCTCTCTGACAAGAGGCATAGCAGAAGAGGCAACTATTAACAACTGCATGGGTGAGCTCTTGAGTGCTTAAAAAAACAACTGAGAAGGATGAGCCGAAGTCTAATACAACAAGAACCGTAATGACTGCGGAACGTCAGTAGCAGATGTAAGTCAAATAGAACAGAGGGAATCTCTGTGTGCTGTGCCTAGATCATGTGACACGTCCGAACAACCACAGCTCATGAAGCAATGTTTGAACTACTATCCTTTAAATTATCTGAGTAAGAAAAACGAAGATTGTCTCCTACCGTGTCATAGCAGATATGAACCACAACAGTGGGGAAAAAATATTATGGCTTCTTTCAGCATATTCCAGCACTTTCCTAAGCTTTTTTAAATTTTCTTTATGTTTCAGCTTTCCTCAGGCTTTCTACAATAAGATCTTTTGATCACTTGTTAGTGATCTTGACACAATTCTAATAAAATAACATTTTATCAGAGTGAAAATGAAGCAAAATTAGCACTATGACCAGACAAATCCTCACCAGTCTAGTGGAAACTAAGAAACAATGTTGGCTCATTCAGCCTGTAAGCAGAACTTGAAATACATTAATTACCTGAAGAAAAAGACTGGTCAATTAAACCAAACAGAATAAAAACAACACATTCAATTTGATGGTGAGACTGTAAAACTATCCCCCTAACAGACAGCCTTTAATGTGAATGAAAGGAAACATGATTACCAAGATACATTAACACTTCATTAGGTAGTAGAGAAAGCAGTGGGATTTTGAGTCCAGCAGATTAACTTCTAATAAAACATATTCAAAGACAGCATGTTTGGAAGCACAGATAGTCTGTACAGATGTACTTCTTAATCCCCCCGGTTGTGGGATAACAATCTTTTCTAAACTTACTCAGTATCTATTAGAATAATAGCTCCTCTCTCTTGCATGTAGGTGAATGAAGAGAGTTGAAAGTAAAAAAATGGTGAAGCTCTTCGAATTACCACACCCCCAAACATACATTAAAAATAATACAAATACATAAAAAAGAAATACTTTTTTAACAAAGTCTGAACCGTTTACTCTTATGTGGATGTAAAATAACTCCACTGGAATATAGTTTCAGCTGACATCAATATAACTAAACATTTTTGTGGGTGTTTTTACATAAATAAGTGTGTTTGGTTTTCTTATATTATCAACAGGACCACTTTTAACACCTGTTATTAAATAAAACAATCCATTTATAATATACTTACAGTATAGTATGTTGACAAAGTTAAAAACCAAGGTCTACATAAAAACCAACAGCAAGAGTTTATATCGTAATTTTAACATCACTGCACCTATTCAAACTACCAAGAGACTACTAGAGACATTAAAAAAACCTGGTTTTCCAGGAAGCATGCCGTCCCAAAACTAATAGAACTACAACGAAGTTTGACTACTCTGTTCACTCTGTTTCCAACAAAAGTTGTAATTTCCCACTGTTTTAAAGGTTTGGAAAGGTTACGAAGTGTCAAAACACATATTTGATGACTGATGAGTATTTTAATCTCGTATCATGAAAGACTCACTACCACTTCAGTGACTGTACACAAATAAAATCAAGTTTCAACACAAATCATCTGTGAGTCTACTATGGTTCAGAGGCAACTGGACAAGCATTCATGAATTTCATGCCTTTCGGGAAAAAAAAAAATCCCACTGTGACTCAAAGGAAGAACAATTGCACTAACGTTGTTCCAGTGCAACTACCATTAAAAAAGCAAGAAAAAAAGACACACATAGAAAGGATCACTGGCTAGTTGTTTTTGTTAAAGATACAGAGAGAAAATCAGGCACAAAGAGTGCAAGTGTCAGAACCAAGTATGTATCATGAAACAAAGCAGAGAGTAGTGATTTTCCCATGTGAAAAGTGTACCTGCACACATTTGTCCATCTGTAAATCTAGATTTCCATAAGTAGACGTATGCACATTAGACAGAGACCCTCTCTCTCTCACTCTAGTTCTCCATATGGTGGCACACATACTTCTTTACTGTAAAAGCACATGGTATAATCCATGGCACTTACAGTCTCAGGCATTTGAATAACAAATGCCTCCAATTTATAATTGAAGATAGTTTTTCTACCCACTAGTCTTGAAAACCCACTCCACTTGAAAGTCAGGCTGAGATAGTTCTTATTCAGGTATCATTTCCCAAAGAGCTGCTGCAACTGAAATTCAACTAAGCTGACAGTTCGAAAACTCCTCCTCAATGAGGCAATCTCTTCATTCTTTACTTCTTAGAACCTCAAAGAGATACATGATTACATCAAGTAAATCTGTACAAAGACACAAAATTCATAGTACTAGCAGACAATTCTCATTATCCCAAGTGTCAAGAAAGTAGGGTAGTGCTCACAAAAACAATAGGGTCTAGCAGGCCACAAAAATCTGGTAGTAGAGGTAAAAATAATTGAACTGGCAAAATGTACATAACTGAGAGGCAAAAATGCCCTACCAAACCATAAAATTATTGCTCTTAAATTGGCAAGGAGTCCCAAAGCCAACTGTGGAAACAACCAGAAAGAAACACTTCTTCAGAAGTTTTCATGAAGCACCTAGGCATGCACCAGGCTAGACGAGTTTCATAGGTAGTGTAACTATTAAGATAAAACCTCTCTTGAATCGGTGGACCCAAAACTTTCACTTAAGCCCAGCAGGAGATTCACATGACAGGAACTAGACTCCCTTCAAATCTTACTCCTTAACCTACTCTTCAGGCATCTAAAATGCCTGGGAAGCTACACAAGTAACATCAGTAGCTACCAGCAGCACTCTCAGAAAGAACGGGAAGGCATCCTGCAGCAAGTTAAGCTAAGTTATCAGTTATCCGTCCAGTCTTTATACGCAGCTGCAGCTACGGCTCACCCAGCCTGTGAACATAATGCAGGCGAGACACAGCACAGAACACATAAACCTGGCTAGCACCCTAATTAATCCAAACTCATTTCTACAGCAGAGTTAGGAGAATCTGTGCTGTCCATGCTGGGTTTTCTGCTTCTGACAGTTTTATTGCTCTGTAAGTTTTATATCTTACATGAGTAAATGAATCATGAGTATAGAGGGGCAGAGGGCAGGTCCACCTTTAAGAAGAGAGCTGAAGACATGTGTGGACAGTCTTCCCCAGGAGACATCAACAGAGCAGATTCTGACTTCCTACAACTCAGAAGGCAGAACAAACCTCACAAATGACGGTTATCTGGGCCCATTAATAGTAAGCAGCCTTGAAATTCTACTGCTGGCTTTTTCATTTCACAGTGCTGTGGCACTGATTTGGCTACGCAGAAGGCATTGAATATTTAATATCTCTGTAATACATGAAAAATAACTGTATATATGGCATGTACTATTCACTGATATACCATACACGTGGTATGTTGAGACAATATTCAATGCTGCTTTAAAAAGTCTTTCAAATATTTCAACAAACTCAGTATAGCATCAAATATGTTTGACAAGCAGGAAGGCATCCAAATATATAAAACAAACAAACCAATGGTACACATTTATTTCATGCTGCTTTTCTATGAAGTGTCTCTCCTCCTCAACCTGACACATAGCCATACATTTATAAAAGGCATTTGTAGTTCTTCACACAGTTACAAACACAATTTGAGTAAGAACAGTGAAGACAATTTAAAAAAAAACCTCTACATATCTCAGCAGAAAAATCTATAAGGCCTATTTGGATTCTCAGTTAATGCTGTATAAGAGTGAAAAATTATTTACGAGAGACAGATAATTATAAAATAACTCACCATTCTGAACTACTCCAAGCAGCTGACACAAAGAATAACTATTTATTGCAGGAATAGTTTTTACATTGATGACAAACAGCCCACTTGTTTTTCCTATTTTAAACTTTCTGCCATTAAACAGATAGTGGTTTTCTTCCTTTTGAAAAAAAAAAATCAGACCATAAATACTTAAGGCTTAGGAAAAGCCAACTTTGCTAAGCCTCTATCCTGCTTGCTTTGTGCCACCTTTTTAGCCACCAGAAGAAAAATTTTACACACGTTCTCCAAAGATAATACATAATGCAATACTCAAGGTAGTTTCAGAGTCAGAAGCATATCATAACACACACCACACCTGGTATGTGTCAAAATAGGACAGGGGGTACTAGTGGAAAAATTAAAAACGTCTATATATTTTTTTCTTTTCCCTGTAATAGAGACGTATGTTCAACTGAAAGAGCCACCACGTCACAAAAAAATGACCATAATGTGAAAGCTTGTCAGTTTTTTGCCCCTTGACAGCACAACCCTGTAACTTTTACTCCGGGTTTGCTACTTCCAAGCCTTTTTCACCCCTCCTGACAATAATGAAAATGCTACAAAAACAAAAAAGGCCATTCCTGTACTAACTAACGTCAAGCTAGCCGGTTTAAAAAAGATACTTTTGCAAACCTGTGCCTTTAAGAACACCGAACAAAATAGGCTATCTTGAGTTGTCCATATAAAGAATATATGCTTCCAATAAAAGGTCGAATACTTGAGAGTAAGCTGAAAGTGTCTTTAAGGGGGGGAAAAAAGGAGGAAGGTAGAAGGACTGGACAAAAGAAAACATCTTATAAATGGAGCCAGAGTAAGATGCAGCGTCTGGTTTAAAGAAACCACCACGACGGGCCTCGCAAGGAGCGGTTCTCAGCTCTCGCAGCTCCAGACCAGCAGAAGTCAGGAGGCCGCGGGTCCCGACGCCTTCCCAGGGCCCCTCCGCCGGGGAGCAGGAACTCCAGCGCCCGCTCCCGCGCACCTGGAGCGGCCGGCCTGCCTTACCTCTGAGTCCGCCGGAGCCGGCTGCCTCGCCGCAGGTGGGGAAGCGTGAAGTTGGAGAGGACCGTCCAAAAACTGGGATCCGACATATCCATTTCTCTGCGTTTGAAAGCTTAATAATTCAGTGCCATACTACGACGAGGAAGAGAAGGACGGGACAGCAGCCCTGGGGGACAGAGCGGGAAGGCAGCCAGCCTCCGACGGGGCGGAAGGAGAGCAGAGATAGCAGCAACTCGAACCGACAGAAACTTTTCCGTGCGGCTGCTCG
>WEKY01054338.1:0-22314 GCA_013390045.1 Picathartes gymnocephalus
CTGTGCCTTGGATTCCAACATCAGGCATTATCTATATCTCATGCAGGTGATAGAAATACTGAGTAATAGAAATTTGAATAGATAAAAATAATGTTAAAGGATATTGTAGGGGGAAAAAATGGAGGAGCTTGTCAAAATCAGTCTTGGTAATGTGATCTGGTAAAATATCTAACTAAACAGTAGAAATTTCAGGGCACAATAAAAAAAATACATAAACACTTAATGAGACATGGAAGCGACATTAAACAAGGCAACATATATATATACATGTAGCATATATGCATATATATGTGCAGCTGAATAACTGGAAATCCAAATACAAGGCTGCAGATAAAGCAACATGGGCCAAATTCATTTATATTGAAAGACAGAGATGGACAAAGGAAATTAGTCAAAGCCTTGAAAAGGCCCATGTTTAAAAAGGAGAAAAGCATGTGTTTAAATTCCAGACATGACTTTTTCAAGAATCAGAGTCAGATTGGAAAAGACCAACAAGATCTTGAAGTCCAACTTTCAACAAAATACCCTGAAAGTGCAGAATTAAGGGATGTTAAAATTGTAACCCATTCTAAATAAACATAATATCTGTCTGATAAGTGAAATACAGTGGAGCAGAAGCAAGCACGGGAACTGTAACTGGGATGTGCAAGAAACATATTCAAGTGGAGGAATATTAAAAATGTTATATGGTGTGGCAGATCTAATATTTAGAGACTTTTCTACGCTATAACTTAGCATATGTGTGCATACATATGTATAATGATGGTTTGCAGAATGACCGATCACAGTAGTTAGAGATATATTAGAATTAGTCTGGTCTTTTTATCACAGGTAAAAGTGAATTAGAATCACTTGGCAGTGTGTTAAATAGCATCATGGAAGAAGACAGAGAGAAAGAATATTTTATTTTTGGGTGTGTATATAACACCATGGCATCCTCTGAGTCAGGGTGAACAGTATTAGGGCAGTAGAGTCAGATTCTAGTCCTGAAAAGTCCCTGGGGTATGTCTACGCATTTCTTTCCAATGAATAGCTAGTTTAAATGGAATATTGTTCTGAATTCAATGTTTAACTGTCAGTGTACTGTCTGTACACACCAAATGAACTTTGTCTCTTGAGGTCTTCTGTGGAAGGGAGTGAATTGTCAACTCGTTTGAGAATTGCAAAGAAGTTTTAACTGCTGACGGCTCAGTTTGAGGCTTCTTCTCCTCAAGGATTTGGCAGATATGAACAGTAGGTGATGTGACTCATCTGCTGAGCTTANNNNTAATCGCCTGAGCTTAGACACCACAATTCTCAATCCTTGCTCCACCTGCCAGTGCAATTTGAATTCATCTCATTGTTTCCAAATAGCCAAGTAACTGCACTAAAGATCCCTTAAAACTAGGAAAAAAAAGGAGGAGGCCACAAGGCTAGGCGGATAACATAAAGAAAAACTATGCATATCTCCCATCTATGAAATATGTCAGACTCAATATACACAGTAGTGAAGAGATGAGCTTCAGCAGAGAGGGTATTTATTAAGACAAAGAGATTAATCATGTTATCCCCATTAATTTCTTTTAGTGTCCTTTTTAATCAGTTAAACATAGGAGTACTGGGGAACAAAAATATATATAGGAAAATAAGTATTATGACAAAGTTAAGAAAATTTTACTGATGGCAGTCCATGCTCATACTGTTCAGTCATACAACAAAGAAATGTTCTGATGTAAAGCTTTTGTACTAAGGTAAAGGGTTCGACTTTGTTTTTGCAGGTGTAGTCATGTTGAATTTAGCACTGATATTTACCTGGTTTATTCAAAGAATTACACATAATTCGTGACACATAAGAAGGTAAATACTAAATTTTTGTAGGTAGCTGAATTCTAGGGGCATCTATGATACAAATTCTGTAAATCTAAAGATTTATTAATATTTATATAATCAGTTGTACATTATATTGATTTTTAATCCTACCACTATACATAACATATCACTGCATTTTATAATTTGGATTCCAAATATTAAGAATTGAAATCAGGTCAGATTTTTCAATTCCAGAATTAGTGATAGAAGTATGGCAAAGATAGGACTCAGTGTTTTTTTTCCCTTTATGACTGATGTAGTCTGTGTCTGCAGTTAATTTCATATTAGCCAGATGTGATCTGTTCTTTGCTGTTCAGGATCAGTTACCTTTTTTGTTAACTTAGTGCTGACACTAGTAGGTACTATTTAAAACAAGCAGGTGTCAGAGTCTAATATTATGTGAACAGGTTCTTCTAGATATTTGTCAGGAACTATTCTTTCAAGTATTTGTCAGGAAATGTAATGGTAGAGCAGGGAGTAACAGGTACAAATTGGAAGAGAGGAAATTCAAGTTAGCTATTAGGAAGAAATTTTTTATTGAGTGTGGTGAGATACTGGAACACATTTTCAGAGAAGTTGTGGATGCCCCAACCATGGCAGT
This sequence comes from Picathartes gymnocephalus, assembly GCA_013390045.1. Classification (NCBI taxonomy): domain Eukaryota; kingdom Metazoa; phylum Chordata; class Aves; order Passeriformes; family Picathartidae; genus Picathartes; species Picathartes gymnocephalus. The sequence continues at coordinate 2,450 of WEKY01054338.1, forward strand.
GTTTAAAGACAGGTTGGAAAAGCCCTAGTGGGAGGTGTACCTGTCCATGGTAGGTTGGAACTAGATGATCTTTAAGATCCATTCTGGAAATTTATGATCCTATGATCTGATGACACTATGATTACAAAGTATTAAGACAGTGTTTAATACCAAGTTTACTTTCCTGAGCTTAGCTGATGCTACATAGGACTTGGATTTAGATGAGTGATACGGCAAAGTACTTGTATGACAATGCAAGTACAAATTACATTTAATGGAGTACAGGAATAGAAATATACAGCTGAATTGGAATACAAACGTGATATCCACCATATGCTATCTGTTACATACTCACTGTCATGAGGCTGAGCAGCCTGATTGCCAGGAAGGGATATGTGAGTTGAAACGAGCTTAGTCCTATTGATCTTGTGCTGATTTTGGCCTAGGTAGAGTTAATTTTCTTCATAGTAACTGGTATAGGTGTATGGTTTGGATTTGTGCTAGAAATGGTGTTGATAGTATGGAGGTATTTTTGTTGTTGTTGAGCAGAGACTGACTCTTACACAGAGTCAAGGCCTTTTCTGTCTGTCACACCACCCCTGCCCCTGACCCCCACTGACCCAATGGATATTCCATTCTACATGGCATCATGCTCAGCATTCAAAGCTGGGGGGAAAAGCAGAAGGGGAGACATTCAGAGTGATGGCATTTGTCTTCCCAAGCCCTTGTTACACATGATGGAGCCCTGCTTTCCTGGGGATGGCTGAACACGCGCCTGCCATGGAAAACAGGCAGGTGTTCAGCCTTTAATTCCTTGTTTTGCTTTGCTTCTGTGGCTTCTACTTTACCTGTGAAACTGTCTTTATCTCAACCTATGAGTTTTCTTACTTTTCCTATTCTCTCTCCATCTTGACACAGAGGGGAGTGAGTGAGCGGCTGTGGGTGGGGCTAAACCACAACAGCTTTCTTTGAAATTCTTTTTGATCATTGCCCACTTCTTATATTTTGAGTTGCTAAGAGACATATCTACATTTCTATGTGGGTCTCACTAAATCAGGAATATATTTGCAGTCTCCTGATAAACTCAGGGACAACCAGTTACAGAATTGGTTGATTCATTTGGCTGATATAACTGCTTGGTTCGGTTATCTCACGCAGCTACTTGATCCACTCATCTGATGAAACCATTTTTTTAGAAAATAGGCCTTCTTCTGTTCACCTCTGTGTTAAGTTCATCTTTCCTCCTCAGAGTTGTCTTCTACTGTAGACATTCATTTATTGGTCACAATAGATTGAAAGTATTTACTTGCTGTTCATACTGCTAGGTAGCTGTTTTTCTACTTGCTCTATTTTTGTAGCAGAATGACGCTATAAATAGAAGAATTATTATTTTAATGATTGTTCAGTGACAAGATATTCCTGCTCTAAGGTGTAAAAGTGGGCAAAGGAAAAAAAAATTAAAAATTATATAGAAAATCTAGCCAGTAGCTGGAAGTGATTAAAGCTATTTGAAGTTCCAGAAAGTTAATCTAATCTAATCTAATCTAATATAATCTAATCTAATCTAATCTTTTTATAGCAAATCTACACACAGCTTGCTACTTAGGAACTGTATTGTTTTTGTAGGCCATCAAACATAAAGGGAAAATGTTAACAGCTATGGTTTTCTGTTCTGCTGCAGAGAAATCTCTGTAGTTTCTCCCTATACCTATCTCTCATCCTCTCTTTGAGGCATGAGATAATTAGCTACAGTCAGATTGTTCTGGTGAGCATGTAAATCATTTTGACAGATTATTTTCATAATTCATTCTAACACAATAAGGAAAGGCAGAAGAGACTCATATGGAGAACAGCAATCTACTTTTCATAGAAAAGACACTCTTAGTGTCATGCATGTATGTAGCTAGTGCCACTTACATCTGGACAATTGTGCGTTATTGTGTAGTTTTCCTAAACTTTTCATAAAATACTAAGAAGACCAGCTGTTTTATGGAAGAAATGTAATTACCTTGAGTAGAGGTTCTGCATGAGGTATTTTGTCTCTCATAGTAAACATAGAAAAGTAACATCACTTCTTGTAGAGTCACAAGAATAACTGAGTATCTTGAAAAGCCTGTTAGAGTGAGGGAAAATAGCTGAATGCTGTTCGATTTGTAGTTCAGATAGTTATATCTACAGTCCCATGTTAACTCAAGACTTCATTTTGCACTCCAATCCACACAACAACCACGCCAACTCAAAAGTCTTTGATGCATCAATTCATTTACTAACTCGAGGTGTTATCACCTGAAACTTAAAGCAAGACTAGAACAAACTTTGGTTCTCTTCCCTGAATACAGCCCCCAAACCAGGCTTACCTTACCACTGACTTGCCTGAAGTTCATATCCACAAAAATGCTCCACTTCTACCTTCCTGTGTTCTCCTCAGCAGAAAAACATGGTGCAGGAATGTCAGAAGGGACTCTTGTAAGTGGGAGCAAAGGCATAAGAAATCACTGGAAAAGTATGTTCATTCTGTCAAAATATGATGTGAATGTGACAGTGGTAAGCCACAAGTGAACCAAGACACATGATTTGGATGAAAATAGCTCAAGCACAAGTGACCAAGTAATAACCTACATTCAGGAATGGATATACTAGCAGCAGCATAGGCTTGTAATAGATCTAGCAGAGTCCAGGAAAGCTTCCTCTGCCAGCAGATATATAGTAAGGGATTATGTCTGCTGTAAACAGTTTAATGATTCAATAGATAATACAAAGATGAAGAGAAAGATTGGCAAGTAAAGGCTTAGGAAGATTTTATGCTGATGCTTTCCTATTTTTCTAAGTTGTATAGAAAAGAGAACATAATCCATTATTATCTTCAATTTCTCTCTTCTGGGGATAGAGATTCAAGCAAACACAGTTCAAGTTGCTTTTGTGTTGAGTATTAAAGTAACTACCTGGGATTCTCTTTACCTTTCTTATTTTCTTACTTTTCCTGTTTAGTCTGCTACAGTTTCAGGACTTAAACCATTTATTAAAAGGTAGAAGCAACAGCAATCCTTCTTCCACTTTAACTTACAAGACTGAAAGAGAGGTAGTCATTTATATCCCACAAGCTTTTTAACTGTCTGTAGGAAGAGATGAAATTGCTAAAATAAATAGAAATAAATAATTAATCTCTTTTATTATACAATAAATTATTTCAGGATCACTCTTACCTCTGATCCCCTTTCATTACTCTCATCCTCTCAGAAGGCTGGTGATGGGTGAGAGGCTGGGACACAGCTGACCCAAACTGAACAATGGGGTGGTCCATGCTGTGTGGTGCGATGTTGTGCTCAGCCCAGGACAAGAAGGAGGGAGAGTGAATATTTGTGGTTATGGTGTTTGTCTTCCCAAGTAACACGTCCATGTGCTGAGTTAAGTAACTAGATACCTTTCTGCCAGTAGAAAGTATTGAAATGATTTCTTATTTTGTTTTGCTTTCAAAAGTAGCTTTTGCTTTTCTTGTTAAACTTTATCTTGAACCAATTATATTTGGGGTTATTATTTTTTACTCCCTCACCTGGTAGAAGGGTATGAATGAATGGCAGATGGATATTTGACTGCTGGCTGGGATCAATTCACCATAGCTGCATATGAACATGTAGAACATCATCACCTTGAGATATATCAGTCTGTAAATAAGATTTATTGCCTGGAATCTTATTCATTTATGAAAATTTTGTAAAGTGTTGAGTCATTGCATTTAGTATTATATTTATTAAAAAAAAAATTCCTAGTGTAAATAAGAAACCATTCCTCTTGGTTTGACAACAGCATAAACACTATAATGATCTGAGAATTGGGTCTACTGGATGGAAAAAAAAGCTCACAGGAAACTAGAGTTTAATTCCTTTTCATAATTAATGAAGCCTAGAATTATTATTTTAAAGTAGACTTTATTTATTAGAAGTCTGAGTTTTCTTATGTTTGAAGGAGAAATTCCTTCCCAAAAGGAACAACTTCCATGGTCCTTAATATGTTCATTCTAACAAATCTGCTTTTTTAGTTCCCTTACAACTTCCGTTACAAAGATGCAGTGTTCCCCAGCTTCATTCACTGCATCGATGAGCAGTACAATTCTGCTCCCTGGAGAAAGATGTCCAACATCACTTCAGATGACTCAGAGTATCCAAGACATTAACATATCTGGCAAATGGTACACAGGGCATGTGGGATAACGTTCTTCTACAGCAGTGTCCAGAGGTGAAGTGGATTTCATGGCATATCTTGGATGGCACTACACACATATGAATAAATAACTTCAGTGAACCCTAGCATTCATTGACATTGTGGGAACATAGACACCAAGGACACATGAGAACATCTATGTGCAGATATCTAAACATAGGAAAGATAACCAGGTTCTCAAGGACTGTCTCAACTTAAGGATAACAGAAAATGGGTTAGAAAATGAGGTGCAGAAAGCTGTGGGATTCTTGCTGGCCATCTCATCAGGCAGTATATAGCATATGTCTGCTGCTCAAAAAGGACAAGACAACATAGAAGAACTGATTTGACCCAATTCCTACCATTTTAACAGAATTTTCAAGAGAAGAAAGTAACCACCTAACTGTAGGGCCAGCTAAAGTATTTCTGAGGCTAACACTTGGTAAGCATAGCCTAAAAGAAGATTATATGGTTAACCTTAGTCATCAGTGCAGACACAGACACATGAATCAAAATAGTATTTTTTTCTTTTAAAGACATATATAATTTGGTACACTACCTGAGAACTCACTACTGGTGTAAATTGCCATATATTTTTAGAATCTCCTGAATCTACCTAATTACCTCACTAAAAGATATTTCTAGCTATAAGAATATCTGTGTTTTTATATTAAATAGAACAGATCCTTTTCTATTTGCTACAATGGTAAAATATGAGCAACGTTGATAAGACTACAGCAGTAAAGTTCTTTCAGTTATTCTTCTACACTGGTACAATTGCAATTAGCATAAGGAACAAAAACCTAGATCCTAGAGGCTATTCAAATGAGGTTCGCTTTTTTCACTGCTCCCAGAAAGTCAATCTATTTTTGAGCCAAATCAGAAGATGAAAAGTTGTTGTTATCATCATTTTTATTATATACATTCAGAGTTTATAAATTATAATGATTTTTGGTAGGACAGCCATCAAGGGGACTTTAGGATATTTTTTTTTTCAATTAAAGTTGTAATTCTTATGCATATCCAAGAATCAAATTGCAAATAATAAATGCCACTATCACACAACTTTCTATTCTTGCACATAGTCTTTGAAAATATTCTTATTCAGATAACAAATGCATGTAAGTGATTGTCCTATTTATAAATTTGGTAGATATCAGCCATATTGATTTAGCTTACCTGCTTTTTGCTAATTTTTATGTTGCTCATCTGTGTTTTATACGTTAGAATGAAATATGAAATATAAATTCATATTTTAATAGTATGGCAGAGACTTGTCTTGTGAGCAAAGTCTTGAAAAGCAGAATTATCAACCCACACTAAGTGCTTACCTTAAGTCCTAATCACAGGAAGATAATTGGCCTTTAGAATTTTGGTGCAGTTTTTGTTTCTTTGCTTGTTCATTAGTTTTGGGGTTTAGGTTAGGGGTTTTTTTTTACTTTAGTTATGATTGATAGTATACATAACCCTATTTTTGTTAAAATTGTAATATTTTCCCCTTGATATTTTAAGTGACATTAATCTGACTTTCTTAGAGGAAGGTAAATGAGTATCTGCCTTTTATTTTGATGCTGTCACTATACTCTATATAGTAGCTGTGTTTTACACAATCCCAGCCTAGCCTGGGAATAATCTCACATTCAGGAATTCAATATAGTTTTTATTTTTTGTTTTCATCCAATTAGTTATTATAAAAAATGCATGCATTCTGGTGAGTAGAACCCAGTTCTGCTCAGTGGATAATTCCTGTCAAATTGAAAGCTAACCACAACTTTCTGGGTAAATATTCTGACAATAGGATTGCTATGCAACAGATGTGGAGGCAAACCACAAGTAATTGCTCATGATTCTATGATTTGTTTCAACTGCAAAATTTCTACATTTGGTTGATTTTCAGTGAATGATACTATGTTCTTCCATCATAACAGAGGATGTAAACAAATTTCAAGATACATACAGATGATTCTGAGTTGTGCTGCATAATATGTAACATAGGAAAAATATGACTGTGTTGGTTTAACACAGCCTGGTTTCTTTTGTTGTTTGTTTGTTTGTTTGTTTGGGGTGGTTTTTTTGGTTTTTTTTCGTTTTTGTGGGAGGGGAAGTCACAGAGGCAGCTTCTGAGAGAAACTGCTCAAAGCTTCTACTGTGTCCGGCCTGAAGGCTCTGAGGGTGGACATGTTGCTGGCCCAATTAGAGAAGTTGATAATGCCTCTGTGGTGACATATTCAAGAAGAAAAGCAGTTCTTCTCCCTGGGAGTGGTGAGGAGGCTGCTGGCAGCCATCTCGGTGTGGCCGGAGCCGGGAGCGGCTGTGCTACCAGGGCCATGGTGCGTGGGGGATGCGAAAATCCACTCGCAGCCTGTGGGAAAAGGTGCTCACACGGGAGCGAGTAGATGCTGAAAAGACGTAATCTAGTGAGAGACCCGAACAGAGAAAGAAGACCTTTGATTCCAGAGCTAAAGAGGACCCTTGCTTCCAAACTAGAACAGCACATCCTTAAAAGACGACATCCCATGAACAAATGACCCATGCCAAACAGTTTTGGGAAGATTGTTTGCCTATGGGAGGGATTGCTACTCGTGAAAAATTAGACCCACTCTAGGAAAGTTCACAGAGAATTGTCTCCCGTGGGAAGGATCCCACGACAGAGCAGAAGAGACTCCTCTCCATAAGCGAACTGAAGAAAGACTTTTTGAGTGAGAAACTGACGAGAACTCTCATGCCCTGCACTCCTGCACTGTCTGTGAGAAGAAAAGGGCTGGGAGAGAAAAAGGTGTTTTAAAGGCTTAGTTTATTCCTCATTATTCTCCTCTGACTCTGTTAATAAAGAAATTTCTTCATAGTGTTTAATTTCAAACATATTTTGCACTTAATTTTTCTCCTAATCCTTAACTCATGAGCCCTTTGTTTTTTCCCCCTCCTCTGCTCATTTATAGCAGAGGAGAATGAGTGAATTTTTTCCGTGAGTGCCTGGCCTTGGCCAGTGTCAAATCGCAATACTATTACAAAATCCTTAGGGTCAATGTTACTTTCATGTCATACACAGTGATGACTTTTGTAGTAATCTAATAACTAAATGTGTTTCTTTTTTTATGGAAAAATGACCACGATTTCTCTGTTAGTTTTCTTTCCTTTAATCTGAACTTAATGAAACAGTCATGTTATAAAGTTCATAAAAATAATAATTTTGTAATTAAATACTCTTTAAATGTTTTCATATTCTAACTTTATAAACAGGGAAACAAAAAAGTTTTTATGTGTTTGCATTTCCTCAGAAAAATACAATACTTTGCATTAAATAGCATTTTATTTATATTAATAGTATATACCAACAATCTGAAAAAGATGTGCAGGAGAAAGAGGAATTTTAGTAGATGTGTTAGCATCTTAAAGCATCCTTTATGCTGAGGGGCTGTTGCTGAGCATTTTCTATTTCTGCTCTGGTCAAAGGAAAGTGCAGGGACTCAGCCTTTTCTAGGATCAGATCCAACTCTGTTTACTCTATTGAACCCAGATATAAGTAATATTTATTTAGCTGTAAACTATTTGTATGCATATGTAATATACAATATTGGGATTAAAAATATGTCTGTATAATAATTACCTTTCTGAATAACCTTAGGAAAATTCTTCCTAATTTTAGGCACTACTTTCATCTGAAGATTAACAAGAAATTAGTAAATTTATTGGTTTCAGCTTCTATTTCCAAATCAGTCCACTTATATGGGGCTATAAATTCTTATTTAGAGGAAAACAGTGCTGGGTATGCTTAGTGCTCTGAAAATGGAGGAAAAAACCCTCTTGTACTTTAATCTGAAAACTAAGAACTAAAGGATATATAAAAAAAGTAATAGATGCTTGCAATAGTACATCGTTTTTCTTTTCTTTTGTTATTGTTGCAATGTAGGGAAAAAAAAAGGCACATGGAATATAAGCCTGGTTTATAACCAGCTGTTTATCATTTCAAAAACAAGTCCCTGGCTAACATTACTTCTGATTTTCCTCACTGCAATAAACTTAGTTGGAACTTTCCAAACTACAATGAAGACAGATCACACGTCTAAAATAAAGTGAGGGGGCAGAGAGGAAGTTTTGTCCTGAAATGTTGATACATAACTGTGTTATAGCACAGTAGTCTTCTGGCTATTATTGTGAAATATGCAACATAATTTTGCTTAGAATTATGTCATGCAATATGTCATCATGCTACTTAATTACAATACTGAGGAATTTCATTTCCAAAAAATCTAATTCCAGGTGATACAACTTTGATAGGAAAATATACATGACGGATAAAGTAAATAGTTGGCTAAACTGCCATTTGGTTTTATTAGTAGTCTTGCAGTAGATCTTTCTGTATGGGCCATAAAAACATTTTGCATGGTTCCTGTTGTGTTATGCCTGAAGTTTCATGACATGAAATGATAGATTGAAACAGGGACTGGCTACGCCAAAAAAATCTGAAGAATGCTTGAGTCAGGTAAGTGTCAAGATTTCAAGGATTCATCCAAAAAATATATTTTTATGTGTAATATTGCCTGAGGACTGCATCAGGATGAGTACAATATTTCATTATGATGGCAGATTGAATGTAAGGTTGTGCAGGGTGACAGAAGTGTATATAAATATGCCACCAACTTGTGCTTCCACGAAACAAAATATTACAGAATCATATAGAAAGTTTCAAAAAAACATCTGTTGTGCTGTAACAGGTAAACTATAGCTGTCCTAATAGGAATTAACAGTGGCAGTGAAATCACATAAAAGGATTTCACATGCGTGCTCTGCAAGTGGATGCAAGTTTTTAGTACCCTAAGATACTTGAAAAATGTTGCATTTTAAAAGGCAGAAAGCAATTGAACTAAACCATCCACAACTAATGACTGAATACTCAGAGTGGGTCCCAATCCTTTAAATTAATTCAATGCACATGTCTGATATTAGAAAGAATTGGGGGTTTTTTTATGAGCAAACACTGTTTTAATGCTACTTTTTAAACTAAAATGGATAATTCAACATTTTTAAACATTGGTTACTAAAGAGACACCATCTCTTTCAATTTTTTTATTCCTGCACATCACACTGCATAAAAAATGAGGGTCTGAATGCAAATACCAGTGTCCTTAAATTTATGTATACACTATATAAGGAAAGATTTTGAGTTACTAATGTGATCTTCCATGATTGCTTGGTCTGTAGTACTGTTGGCATTTATTGTTAAACTCTTCCCTTGCAGATCCATATAGTCTGCTAAGAAGGAGTATACAATTAATGTGCACATAATAAAACATTAGAATAGAAGAGAATATTTGGAAGGGACCTACAACAATCTTGTAGTCCAACTGTCAGATGGGTTGTGTGGGTCTTTCCCTTCTAGACTGGTCAAGGTGACTAAGCTAGTTGTAATCAGAAAGTACTACATAAGAGCCTTCTGTTAGCAGGAATAACTGCATGGATCTGCATGACCTGCAATTTGTGATGGAATGTTTTACTTACGTTGTTTCTAAAAGACAAGCGACTTTCTTATGAATCACTCTGACAATAAAATATTGCTTGCTACATAATCAAATGCAAACTATGCTTTGTTTTAATGTTAAAATACTATTAAAACCTTATTGCTTTATGTCAGGTCAAATGCAATCTTAGTGTGTATCCTGATTTTCGAAAACAGTTCATAAAATAAGGCCACTAGTAAGCATAGTAAAAGATATGTTCTTTTCATTTCATGAGGCATGTATTCTAAAGAATTCCGTTGATAAGGATCTATTAACAAAGACCTGACAGTTGCTAGGAGCTGAGAGTCACAACTGAATGCAAACAGGGAACTCATTTGTAAAACGACTACCAGTGTCGTATCCCTAATCTCAATTAACCGCCAGCTGAAGTCAGATTCTCTTAATGTGATTCATTTTAACATAACGAGAGTAAATAATTTTGCCATGCAGAACAAACTGATTATTTCAGACACAGTGGAGACCTTACTTAAAATGTCAGCCAGATTATGAATTCATGCTAAATAAGTTAATGAAAAGATTAATATCAGTGACAACAGTGCTTCCAGATATAACTCCTTATTATAGCTAAAATAGGCACTCTTATGGTTTTTTTTCTCTCATTTTTTATTTTTTTCCCCTGGCTAATAGACATTTTCTTTGAAATGTGTAATTTTCTATACCACTTGAAACTAACTGGTAAATTGAGAGTTTTACCTGTTTTTCCCAAGATAAAGAGATGTACATATATTACTACGGGTTGCTCCTGTTTGTTTTCAGTCCTTAGGTATGAGTCTGTGCCAGCAGGGAAATGTCTTTACAATGTGTAAGTTGTACTCAAACTAATTTCAGAGAACAATCTCAGGTAGGGTAGGTAGTGTCTGTGTAACATTTAACCCTCACCACTGCAATGCTTTGATCAAGTTAGCTTTCTTAAAGGAAGACATTGATACAGGCTCTCATCTTTTAAGGTGTAGGTGGTCCTATTGATTTCAAAGAGCACGTTTCCTTCTTCATTCTTCACCATGTCCTTTGTTTTTCTGTTCTTTATCTTTTTTTTTCCCACTTGTGTATTCACATATGACAGTCACACTCCTTGCTCCCTTACATGTTCTTTAGAGGTTCAACAATAACTGTTGCCATATATTAGAATATTAAATTAAAAAAGCAAGCTAGTACTGTGGTGTTTCAGCAGAGAAAAAATTAGTAGTCCTTCTCTTAACATTCTCCATTTTGTTTCTGTTCATAAAGCAGGTGAGAAATCTTCAGAGCTTTCCTCTAAAAACATTCAAGGGAAAATAAAATTCTAAGTAAAAACAAGCACTGAAAAATATTGGCATAAGTGTACATTGGGGTTAAACCATGGTAGTTTACTAAAACTTGCTCATCTTCTGGAAAATTATACTTCATGATGCTGGAAAGGGAACAGCTCCCTTATTTCCTCCTACCAGCTTAGTTGAAAACTGAAATTTATAAAATTATTGTAAAAATAGGTAGGAATGGTCCTGCCCTTTCTTAGATATCTGCAAAATACTATTGATCAGAGTATATGCTAAAAAAAGGAGGATAGACATGAGCTTTATAATTTTTAGTAGGCTTAGGTTCTCACCATTAAGACTTTGGAGGTTGGGATGAAGCATTTTTTATATATGCTGAAAAACATTTACAAAAAAAACCCCAGAATCTATAGTTAAAAGTTACTGTCATAGTAGCTTGTCAAGTGATGTGCTATAGAAATGTTTAACAGTATGGTGTTATACACTACCTGATCAATTATCACAGATGTTGTGAGTCCACCTGGTACACATTGACAGTATTGACACAAGTACTTTAGGACCTGAATTTCACAGGGACTGCTGTATCAACAATAGCAAAGGGTAACTGAGTACCTGAGTATGAGGGACATATATGTTTTTCTTCCCTCAATTCTTTTCCGAACTTTTTCAAAATTTCCTTTTTTTTTTTTTTTTTAAATGGCATCTCTGTAGAATTTTGTGAAAATTCTTGTAGTGCCATGGAACAAAAATTTAGTCCATCACAAAATTAATAATAATCTGAAATAGTGATATTTGTTTACTCCTCTTAATGTCAGTGTTTGAAGAGTTAATCTAAAACATGCTAAAATTCTCATTGTAAAATCTTCAAGGTGTCTAATCCAGTGAGTGAATATACAGTTTGGGAAAGCAAATCAGATACTGGCTTGGCTGACCTGCACTCCCCGATGTACTCTCACTGTGCTAGGCAGCCTCTGGATCTGAAGGAGCAGAATATTTCAACAGATGGGCTGAGAAAGTCAGGGCTGCTCGGCCTGGAGAAAAGAAGCTTCCTCATAGCAGCCTTCCAGTATCTGAATGGGGGCTACAGGGCAGCTGGAAAGGGACTTTCATCAAGAACTCTAGTGATAGTGATGCCAAAAGATTTTTGCTTTTTATATATTTTTCATATATTCCTAGCTCTGTAGACTATTATTGTATAGTTATAGAGTTTCTTAGCTAAATTCAGTACTTTGTTAGACAAACACATTCCTGGAATCTTATTCTAATCCTGCTTCCTCAGTGAGCTAAGGCCATGTTATTTTCCTATGTATTTAGACATAAATAGTGTGGGGCTAGAAGCGAGGGGAGAGGCTTCAGTAGGGGGCAAAACCAAGAGAGGGAATTACTTCATTAACTGTACTTCTAATTCGGGATTCTTGTCAATTATACTAATTTGCTAAACTTATAAAAGTGCCAAAGCCCTACATCATGTGTGCATTCTACCATAAGTGCACCTGAAGGACCTTCAATAAATGGTAACCACTTTTATTGTTTGGCTTGTGACTTCAGGGCAAAAAAGGCATCAATAGAAAAAGGAGTAATGGGTACAAGTTGAAAGAGGGGAAATTTAGGTTAAATATAAGGAAGAAATTTTTCACTTTGAGGGTGGTTAGACACTGGAACAGGTTGCCCAGAGATGTTGTGGACACCCCAATCCTGGCAGGATGATGCTCAAAATCAGCTTGGATAAGACCTTGAGCAACCTGGTCTAGTGGGAAGCATTCCTGCCCATAGCAGGGCTATGGGACACTGTAGGGACTAGATGTTCTTTAAGGTCCTTTCCGACCCCTTAACATTCAACAAGTTTATGTTTCTAGCAGATTCTATGGAATCGACCAACATCCACTCTGCTTTTTATTACATTCTTGTTTATTTTTCTGTAATATGATATGAAAGGTAATGTAGTATTTACATCACCTATCATATTAACAAGAATAGGAATTTTGCCCTATAATTCCAGCTGTAACATTTTAAGATAAAGCAAAAATTACTCAATGAAATGTGAATGGGTTTCACCCTCCTTTATATTTCATTAATTTTCTTAAAGTTAGAAGCTCAAAAAGCAACTTTTGCTTTCAAATGTGTGGAATTTTACTTTGAGTCTTCATGCTTTGATGCATACACACAGAATAGTCATCTTTGCCATCTTTCTAAAAAGCATGACGGTTCCACTCATTTTATAAAGGACATGGGGGTACACAGGCACTTAGAGCTATCCCTCTTTGCTCAGGAGTTTCAAAAATGAAGATCTGTGCATTCCATAAAAATAATTTATTTAGGCTTTTCCCTATTACATATCATATACTTGCAACAATAAGTGACATTTTTGATTAATGGGATTTGACATGACCTGTCTTACTTAGAAATTTCAAAAAGAAATGCTGCTCAGTATTAGTCTATCAGAAATGACACACATGTCACCATGTGATTAGCTTTCCAGACAAGGCCCAAGCATATCTTCATTTCCTTGGGCATAAAAACACCAACATTGAGGAAAAAAGGATGATGCCTGTCATATTCTCCTTTTCTCCACTGAAACTCTTCCAAAAAGACTTTAGGGCTTTACTCTTCTCTTCCAAGAGACTACAAAAGGATATTTGTTCAACACTTTTCTGTGAGAGACATACTATTAGTTGAACTGAGATCATCTTTGAAAAAAATGTTTTTGATATTACTAACAAATTTTCATTAAGTGAGGGATTCTTGCAAAGCTGAAGGGGAAAATAGAGATATATGCTTGTATATGCACACACATGTTCACACAGTCCTCTTTAATTTATATAATTTACACACTGTTCTGGATACCCAATATAACAGTTAACTATTGTAATTATGTAGTTTATTTTGTAATGGTTTTAATCAGTACCCCGAGAGTTAACAAAAACCACAGAAAGAAGATCAAATATTAAAATTTCAATATTCTTCATTGTAATCTAAGAAATGTATTAGTAAATATTTTTAGGTATAATATAATATTTAGATATATATAAGCAAACATATGCCTATATTATATATGCACATGCAGGGACTCACACACATGTTTAATGCAATTATTTTTTTCTGGAGAACATGTGGAAATAAAAAATTTGTGAGACTGAGGATTCCTTTTGGCTATAATAACAGTTTTAGAAATCATTATTTTCGACTACTCACATGTTCAGACAGCAAAAAGCATTAGAAGTGTGCAAATGCCTTCCAAACTGGTATCTGACATTGAGTAGAATAGTGGTACTTTTTGTGCTTTTTGGGTTTTACAGGAAAAGATACAGGGGATTGTAAGAAATAACATGTATAAATTGTTTCTGACTTCAGAATCAATATTAGGCAATGGCAGTAATTCTCATATAATTATATGGGTTGAACCCCTTTTCAAGGGGGTAATATGACTTAAAATGCCTTTCACCTTGGCAATAACTGTTGTACTTTGTAGTGTTTTACACAATGACAGCAGGACTTAAAGTTGGGAGGAAGGTCAGCTCTTCAGACATTGATGCCTTAGGGAAACCAGAAATTGTTGCGCTTCTCAGTCTGTGAAGCTACTGGCATCCCAAATAGTCACAAAGCACTTCAGTGCCTTAGGCTATTTCAAAGTCAGAGCTTCTTCATTCTTATTAAAATATATGTACACTGTTTAATAAGAAATAGCCTTTTAACAAGATTACATTATTGTGTATGAGAAATCCCAGTTGTTCCTCTAAAAGCTACTGACATACAGCACCATTTACTAAAACAGGTTTCTAAGGAAATCCAAAATACTCAAATTTGAAGAAAATGTGATAAGAGGTGAATAATGAACTCACTTCAAGTGTTCTCACAAAATGAAAAAACATAAAGGCTGTCATAGTCCTTAGAAGGAAAAAGTCTAAAGATTGGTATCAATTCCCAAAGTCCACAAATAAATTATTATATCTTGGAACTCTAATAAATATATATATACTAATAGACCCCAGCTATTTTATGTGAGTTTCAGAAGAGGAGTAATGGTTTTGGAATTGAAACTGAAAAGCAAAACTTAAAACTGAGAGGAGAAAAAGCAAAAAAAACACCAAACAAACCAAGCAATATTTTTTCTTATACCTCCCTTTTTTTTTCTTTTCTGTGTTGTAAACGAAAGAAACTAATGCATCCTCATTAACCTGTGTTTATCAATCTTACATTACTGTCCATCTGTTCACAGCTCTTTAACAATATTTTTAGAAATCCTTTTTTTTAAAGGAGGAAAATAATAAACATTGGCAGTCATTCTAATATTAGATAATGGAGAAGAAAAAACTTTACGAAGCCAAATTTGACTGTCTAATCTGAGTCTAGTTCTGAAAAAAAAGCATATAAGGAACAGGCTTGAATAGTTTTGGGGGAAAAGGACATGAAGTCGTCTCATGTGTAAGAGAGTAAGGTGAGAAAAAATAGTAAAGATACAATGGAAATCTGTTGAGATGTCATGAAAGAAATCAACCAAATAGCAAGAAAAGTTCATATAAAAGAAAGAGTCATAAAAATGCCATAGGAAGTTCTATGGTATGTTTTTCCATCAGTAGCCCCTAAGATTAAATCAACAGTGCTGTAACAATGGTGTATTATATGTATTTGCTTATGAAAAATCTAAGTCAAAGAGCACTAACAAGCAAAAAACCAAGATTATGAGGACACACATGCTGACGTGTCATTCATAACATTCTGCCTACCTTGATCAGAGGGGTAGTTCTTACCTTGTGGGATAAGAAAATCTGTCCATGATAAAAGCCAGAAAAGCTTTTCTTACCATTGAAGTGTTCAAGTGGACT
The DNA here is from genome assembly GCA_013390045.1 of Picathartes gymnocephalus. NCBI lineage: Eukaryota > Metazoa > Chordata > Aves > Passeriformes > Picathartidae > Picathartes > Picathartes gymnocephalus. The sequence goes on from WEKY01054338.1 coordinate 18,221, forward strand.
GAGAAACAAATGTAGTTTCACACACAAAACTGCTACAAATTGTCACTGTTTATGTAATTATTGTCGATTATCTAAAATGTAGATCAACGCCTAAGAACGTTAAGGCAGAGTAAAAGCATAAAAACTCCACAGGTATTTTAACTTACCGTAACAAATTAAATATGTATAAGCTGAGGTGCAACATGGTGCTTTATAGTTAAACAGCTAAACACTTGTGAGAATAATAAATTTACCTGATGTTTATGTCACGTGACCTTTAAACTAATGAACTTAACTTTCTTTGTGTTTTTCATATATTTGCTTATCTTGAACCTTGAAGTCAAATAAATACATATTGTATTATGTAGGCCACTAATCAACCTAGTGGCCTTTTATGACTGAATGACTACATAAGTGGGCAACATACAATAAGGAAAAAAAAGTGTAATTTTTGACCTTTGTTCAAAAATCTTGTTGAAGTTTTCCTGTTAGTGGCTTAAAGCAATGTGGCCTTTAACCTTGGACCAATTTTAACTTACAGTCCCACATTGCAAGTGTAATTCTGCATTCCTAATTCATAGACTTTATGATTATTACTTATTTGGTTTAAAGACATAAGACATCTAAAAGCTCCAAACTGTCACTGAGACCTCTTGAATACATTCCTTCTAAACAGACATCCAATGCTACCACTCAGAGTATTATGGGCATGCTATGACGTAGCTGCTTCCAACATGGGGAAAGTGAGTAAAAGTTAATTGAACAGCAAAGTGGCACAGCAAGTAAGGACACAACTCACACTTTAGGTAGTAAAAGATGGAGGAGAATTATGCATCCTGTAGCAAATGTTGTTGTTTGTGTGAAATACTGAAAAAAAAATAAAGCTTCAACTCTACAATTTTAATGTAAATACACTAACATTGGCTGTTTTCATTTGGGATTTTTAAAAATGCCCTTTTTATTTAAGGAAATGCATTTTATGCCAGGCTGGGTTCACTTTAGTTTTAGTTCATTTGTTCCTGCATGTCCCCAAGTATACACAAATGCTTTAATTAGAATTTAAACAGACTCAACCATTTCCTAGAGAATTCCTTCAGTTTTTTATGCAAACTTTATTGATTTTCTGTAACCAAACTTTGCTTTCATAATGAGTTATTAGACTAGTCTTTTACATAATAAATGTCAAAGATATTTCATAGGAATGATCACATTAAAATTCTACATTTTTCTACCTCTGCATCTATGCTTTTCAAACACTTTCTTTAGAAAAAGATAATTACATTTGGGTAGATTTCAGTCAAAATGTCTAACCTTGTAAAATTATTTCAATTCTATTTCTAAACTGTTTAGGAAGCATTATCTGTTACTGAAGTCTCATACAATATAAAGTCTATTTTAACAGTTGGTTTGGTTGTTAGACAAAAAACAAGCTGCTTCATTACCCACAATTAGCGTTTGCTAAATACCTGTCCTTTCAACTGGCTAGGGTTGCTTGAAGTTAATATATGGAATCATTTCCCTCTTCTCTGACTTTTCATAGAGGAATATCCTTCATAAACTATTCATCTGAATTATCCTCAATTCCAGATGAAGTTGTAGTCTCACTGAAGGATGGGAACTGTAATTGGCACGGAGTGGTTCTTCATGTAATACTTGTGTCTGCAAAAACAAGATAATTAGAAGCAAAGATTATTGTACATTAAAGCTGAAGTGGGAGCTAGGAATGAATTTTCCGTTTATTTTCCTGTTGATGGAGAGAGTGACATGAAGTGTTGAACATATCAATGTGCAATATGCTGTAATGGGCGGGGAAGGAAAATGGCTGCCTGGCGGGACAAGTCTTCAGCATCTTGTAGAACTTGGTCAGAGTTTTTTATCCTTCCTGCCTCTCCTTGAGAAACTGCAGAAAGATTTAAGCAAGTTTATGTCCCCAGTTTTGTAGGAACTAAGGTTTGCTTCTTTGACATAAACGTGCACGCGTGGATAAGGAGGGTATCACAAAAGGTTTTGCCCAGAAGAGCAGTAGGTACCACAGTAGAGAGTATATTTGCTGTTAAAAAGACAAATATTTCGAAAATTTTCCAAATTTGTAAAAAATACTAACATTTCTAAAGTTTTCCAGACAGTGTAAGGAATTACATTCATGATCTATGTATTCTTCAAAACTTGATAGAATCTGTGAGACTCTTGTCAGAAGATGCAAAGCTATTTTTTTCTTGTTCTCTTTATTGTTACTCCTTGCTTTTGTTCTGAACAGTATTCAATCCTAAATATTGAGATATTTTTATAGGAAATACATGTTAATGGGCCCTTAACACAGAAAATATGTCTTCTCCAATATCTTCTTAACCTCACTTCAGTTCTCCAAACTGAATTTTAATGAATTATAAGTGTTCATTTTTCTACAGAATTTCCTTATTGTTATTCTTTAGACTTACAATGATATAGTTTGGAATAATTGTTGCTTGAAAACTAATTATAGTCCTGTCCATGATACTTAAATAAGGAATCCTTTTATTTGTTCTTGTTATATTTGCTAATTGACAGGACATGTAAAGATAACTGCTATTATCAGCACAAACTTACTGCTCTTTTTCTTTTAGAAGAGAAAGGATCACAACTGTTGTTACTTTAAGGAATAGGTACAACTTGAAAGAACGAGGATATCTTCTCGTATTGGAAGTGTTGCAATCTTCTTTGCATGATCTGCATTGTTCCAACCCCATATCAAGAGCTGAAAACATAATGATCTTCAGAAGTTGTTCTGGTTTCATGTTTAGTCTTGGACTTCCCTACTCAACTGTAGAAACAAACATCATGCTGATGAAGCAATCCTGTAGTAAGTTTAATTTGAAATAAAAATGTTACAAACCCAGGTTCACAGGTATACTGCAGAGTGTAACTGTATATTCCGATAGGTATTACCATAATGAGCCATAACCTCTATACTGAGTTTGCCAGGCCTCAAAATCAACTCTTATGCTATGACCTACCTACAGTCATATTTTACTTGGTTTAGCTGTGACAAAAGTTTGTCCAAATGACTGTCTATGCCTAATTTTTTTTACTTCTATTTGTCTTTGTGTGGTACAACTATAATGTCAGGTAAAAAGCAGCAGCAAGCCATTTACGTAGAATGGGACAGTTTAAATTCTAACATACTGACACAGTGTAGAAAAACACAGGCCTGGTACAATATCAGAGTTCTTCAGAAGTCAAGACACAAGACACAGCTTTGACAACTCAGCTGTGGTCATTAACACTATGCAGACATGGAGCTAGACAAAATGGGGTTTAGGGGCAACAAAAATAACATATGTAAGAGACAATATTTAGTGAACTTCAATGTAAAGTGGAGCTGCAGAATAATAAAGAGCAAAGGTATAAAAATATATTAGCAAATATGACCCCAAGTATATCCCATGCCAAGAAAAAGAACCATCACTATGAACATAATTTTCCTACCAGTGATAGATTTGGGATGCTCATTGTGATTCCCTCATTACCACCACAATGAAATCACTGGCCTGGACAGATAGATCTACTGTTCACTGGGAAAATACTGGCTGGATGGCCGAGCCCAGTGAGTGGTGGTGAATGGAGTTTTCACAAGTGTATTTGGGCCAGTACTACTTAATGCTTTTATCAATGACCTGGAAGATGGGATTGAGTGCACCCTCAGCCAGTTTGCAGATAACAGCAAATGAGGCAGGATTATTGATCTGCTGGATGGTAGGAAGGCTCTGAAGAGTGATCTGGAGAGTCTGGATTGATGGGCTGAGTACAGTTGGATAATGTTCAACAAGGTGAAGTGCCGGGTCTTGCACTTTGACCCCATGCTGAAGCATGTCCATAGAAGGTCAGCAAGGACGGTGAACCACAAATCTAATGAGGATTGGCTGAGAGAGTTGTGAGTGTTTGGCCTGGAGAAAATGAAGCTGAGAGGAGACCTTATGACTCTCCATAAATACCTGAGAAGAGATTCTAGTAGGAGGGTGTTGGTCTTTTCTCCCAGGTGACAAGCAATAGGACAACAGTAAATGGTCTCCAGTTGCGCCAGGGGAAAAATTCTCATGGAAAGAGTTTTTAAGCATTGGAACACACATAAAAAAGAG
>WEKY01054339.1:5068-36357 GCA_013390045.1 Picathartes gymnocephalus
ATCCCAGGCTCCTGCTGCAGACCTCTCTCCCTTTCAAGAGAGCTGGTACCCTCTAGCAGAAAGTGTAGCACTGGATTTCTGTGCAGACATTCTACCATTTATATGGGAAATTCATTTTTATTGCTGAAATAATCAGGTCTCATAACATTGTTTTGACATGGAGTCAGATCTTGGAGAGTCCAAAAGCAACAGTAGGGTAGGTGTGCATGGAAGAGAAGAACTAGAGTTAAGTAACTGCTTTGTTCTCAGTCTTGTGCACAAGAAGTCCTGTGTTACTGGGTAGTCTCCAATGACAAAGTCTGACTAGCACTTGTTAAACTGATTATGTGAAAGATCCAATACATACAAAATACATAAAAAACCCAAACTGAAATCACTAATTCTCTGCTTCTTGTTAATTTCACTATTGCAGATGCATTGTCATTTCTAGGAAAAGTAATAACACAAAGTCAGGTTTACTTTTTCACCATCCTTTTTCGTTGATGGAAAAAATGGTGTGTGATTTATAGTGAAAGTATGAAAAATATTGCTTCTAATCACTTGAGCCATGCATGTTACCCAATCTCTTTTAAAGAAAGAACAGATTTCAACTGTTAAAGGTAATATTATTTCCAAGAAGAACAACATTTAAAGCAAATCCGAGGAGACTGGAAAAGCCCATTAAACTATAATTAGATGCATAAAAGGTATTCAAAGGCTCCTGTCATCACCTTGTTTCTCATTTGTAAAGAAGAACTAGGAACAGACAAAAAAGGGTCTAAGTCATTATTATGATTTCAGTCTCCTTCCCTGAAACAGTATTATAGATCATTTGTGTGATGATGTCCAAAGGAAGCTAAAAATTGCTACACTGTGCTAGTACTAGAAAGGTAGAAATAATCTGTTTTATAGTTTAATGCACAATTATACTACAAAATAATTATTTTCTGTAGAAAAAAAGAGAAAAATTAATTAAGCAATCTTAATTCTATTTTCTCACAAGGGGCACAGGTTTGCGCGGCACAGTGTCACAGGATTGCGCACAATCACAGAATGGGTCAGGCTGTAAGGAACCACAGTGGGTTATCTGGTCCAACCTGCCTGCTCAAGCAGGCTCATCCTAGAGCATATGGCACCTAACCTAGAGCACAGCCCTGTCTATCCCCTGCCCCTCAGTACATCTAGTCCGAAACATGGGTTTTTCACATGGAATAAATAATTCTAAAAATGGTTTAGAAGATAAGAAATAAAACATACAATATTTTGCTTTGGTGGTACTGCAATCAAGACTGATCAGATTTCTTGAAATCTAGAGGATTTGCTCCTTCAAATGAAAAGTGCTCGTGTTTTACAGAATAAAACAACTTTTCCTTGGAATGGAAAGATATAGAGCAAAATTTTCTACAGGTACTTTACTGTTGCCAAAACAGCACTATTTTTGCCAAGAGTCCTTTTCAAGGGAAACAAATGCCCTGCTCAAGGGCTTTACTGCCACAGCCTTAACACCTCTTCCCTTAACACCTCTTCTTGGCAGGGTTGGACTTGCTATACAGTTAGAACACAATCTGTCTATTAGAAATTACGTTCAAGCTTCTTTCTCATCTCCTTTGCTTTGTAATTTTAAGGGTTTATGTCCATGAAGTACATATAAATACACACCCCCAATATTAAGTGAGCACAGTGCTAGTTAAGTTTTTGGGACATGCATGAAAGCAATAAACAACACATAACAGCAATGCATGATTTAGATCTAGGACCTAATGCTGAAAGGTGTATTCACCAATTTTTTATATATGCTATGGAAAGTCAGACTGACCTTGGACAGGATTTTGGTTTTCATGCTTTTATTATAAAATTGTTCATATTACCAAAGAGTTTAAAAAATATTCAACAGTAGATAATATAAAGTAAAATAAAATATTTTTCTCAATGAGTGGTACATTTTCTGTGGTTGTGTCTTTAACTCCTGCAAAAATAATAGGTCAAATAATTGCATCGAAACAGCTGAAATCAAGTCCTTTCTTATGACAGACATGGCATAATGCAGGTTTCCTAGACAGTAAGTACAAAAGTAGTGCTGAGCTCACCCACACACTCCCAGACCTGGAGGTAGCATGGCATGAGCCCCAAAGGCTCTTTCCATTAAGGAGTTTGTGTGTGGTCACGCTGATTTTGAGGATGAAGGAATTTAGCAGTATGGGCACCGACCAATCCATACCACTTGGCTGTAGTCTCAGAGAACAGTCCCGAAAGAGTGTTTTCCTAGCATAGGCACAGCCCAAGCAAATGGTAATAGCTGTCTTTCTAAAACTCTAGTGTCAGGACAAAGATGATCCATCTGATACTGGATAATTGTTATTTATGTCACAGTAGACAGAATTAATGAGACTGTCTACATTTGCACGTTTCTGACTAGAGCAAGCCACAGAATATTGTGATGTTTCTCCTGAATCTAGTGAGTCACCTTAACTGTGTGGAAATGTATAAATGCATCTTCACCTTGAGTCCTGTGTGCAGTTTTAGGCACCACAATATAGAGAAAAATTATGATACTAGAGAGCATCTAAAGGAGGAACCCAAAGATCATGAAGGCTTTGGAGGGCAAGACTTAAGAGAAGCAGTTGATGTCACTTGGTCTGTTCAGCCTGGAGGAGACTGAGAGGAGACCTCATTGCAGTTACAATTTCCTCACGAGGGGAAAAGGAGGGGTAGACACTGATCTCTTCAGTCTCGTGGCCAGTGGCAGAACTCATAGGAACAGCCTGAAGCTGGGTCGGGAGGTTTAGCTGGAATATTAGGAAAAGGTTCTTCACCCAGTGTGTGGTTGCATGCTGGAAGAGGTTCCCCAAGGAAGTGGTAACAGCACCAAGCCTGACAGAGTTCAAGAAGCATTTGGAAAACGCTTTCAGGTGTATGGTGGGATTGTTGGGGATGTCCAGTGCAGGGCCAGGAGCTGAACTGGAGGATACTGATGGGTCCCTCAGTTTATTTTGTGTTTGTCTGATTCTATGTACCCCTGCTAAAGACATCCCATCTGTGAAAGCCCATACACTGTGCTGAAAAAAATCCCTTTTTTGCTGTTATACATTAATTACTCTGCGACTGAAAATAATGTATTGAGAATATACAGAAATAGATCTTAGAAATTCATAGACTTGGTCACGATTTTTGCTTAGCATACGTGACCAGTGATAGCCAATGAAATTTTTATAGATGAAAACCAAAACACAACTGTTGGCAAAACAAGTGAGATATAGATTCAAACAGGACATCCTCAAAAATGAAAAATAATAGTATTATAAAGGTCAGCTTTTATTAGCCAGCAACTTGCAGGCAGAAAGTAATGTTGGCTACCATTGCCTAAAATAATAATCTCTCAGGGAATTATTGGTTTAGGGGCTAATTTTCTTTTTATCACTGTGTTTAAAAATATCAAAAATTAAATCTACCAAGTGATTCTCCAGACAACTAGCAACTTTCTGGGTGGGGGGAAAGCACTCATCCTTACAGCAGTAAATTCACAAATTATCAACTTAATAAAAAAAATTAGTTTCCTCCCTGAGGTCTGGTCCCAGCAATTGAGGCTTGGGTAGCTTGTTTACTTAGGAGTCTTGGAAAATCTTTTCCATGATCTTGTGACATTTTTCATAGATGCAACTGTGAATCTCAGAATACTGAAGTCCTATGCTACTATAAGCAGTTGTTTTCACAAGTATTAAGTAATGGTATTGTTGTAAACAGTGGTAATGTGTTATGATTTCCCTTCTTTTTTAGATGCCCCCAAACTACTTTTAAAATATAAGCACAGAAGAGGACTTTGGGAAAATGTTCCAGGGCTGAAACAACTCCGACTCTGCCAAATGCTGTATAACCAATTCCAGTGACAAATAGAACAGATCCTGTAAACTACCTCACACATACAATACTCTTGAATTACTGGTGGTTCTCACTTTCAGGGGTGAAAGATGCATTTTTCATCTAACCCTTAAGGACGTAACTGCATTAGTCTCTCCTGCTCTAATCCAATAATAACACTGTTCCTCTCATGGGTAAATGGTCGTGTACTGTCACTCTCTATCATTAAAAACAGGAATTATGGAAGTTCAGAATTCCTGTTTCTTTAGTTACTTCCTTTCCTGAGTCTTAGGAAGCCTGAGAGAGAAGTGCATATTAGGGATGGAAAGTTGTTCAGAGGGAGATATTTTATCTTAATTTCAGTTCCTAAGTGTTTGTCTTAAAGATTCATAAAAGGCATAGAAAAAAAGGCATAGAAACCATCAACTGTGATTAAAATGCTGGAACATATGTACTAATAACTTCACAACTAGAACTGAGTGCTACATATTCTGGGCTGATTTCTCAAAGGCCACACTCACATTTAATCTCAATTTCACACAAGGGTCTCCTTTCTTTGTTTACCTGCTGTTCACATGGAAGATGAAAGCTGTCCAGATCCAGTATTTGATGCATGATAAACTACACTTCTGTGTATAGAAAAGAAAGTAAGAAAAATAAGTATATGGGTGATGATGGGCTTTTATTGCCTAAAGCAACCTGTGGAGGAGCTGTACCTGTCAGATGTTGCTGACTCTCACCCAAACCTGTCAAAATGTCCTCTAGAAATATTAGAGAAGAGAAAAATGGCACTGAGGAGTCATCAAGGGGGAAATCTTAGACAGGAACTGAAAACCCAAGTATATTGGGGTTTATAGGGGCATATATATATACATAGAGAGATATATATATGTATTCTGATAGGTAATGGATCTTTCATAATAATTACTCAGAAACATGCTATAATAAAACTTTGAATCCACTCCAACTTCTGCATATCATCTTGCTTTATATAATAGTATTAAAATACTTGCATTAATTCCATTAATTTTAATAATTTTCCATTATTTTATACATAACATATTGGGCAATTTTATGGTATATATAAGCAATTTAATGTTACATATAAAATAGTGGAAAATTATTAAATTTACATATTCAGTTGTCCTTCATCTGGAAATATTAAAAGAGTAGTTGTTCATGCCATAAGAATGACTCTAAGCCTAATTCTTGTATTTTCCTTATGTCTTATAGTTTTAGTGTCATGTATACAGTAAAATAATTAGATCCTTAGGGCACTATATTTCACTAATGCCACATTTGATCAAATTATATGGAAAAAATATATCTTTCACAAATCCTTACAACACTGATGACAGAAAATTTGACCACATTCTTCCTGAAATCACTCTTCATAAACATGGGACTGCTTGTGCTTCATGGACAAAAATAAGTGGAGGAAGAGAAATCGGAAGAAACATTTATTAGTAACTATGGTAACCAAAGTTTTCCTCGTATTGTAGTGTCTCTAGTAGAATTTCCAGACTCCACAAGTCAGAGAACAGAAGCAACAACATAGGATGGAACCTACTAATTTCAGCTTTGATAGACATGAACTATTAATGAATAGTTACAGAAGATTATTTTGGGGTCACTTCCTTGGAATTAAATAGCATGTATTACATAAAATGATACACTTCCATGTATGTGACAATTTAATAACATCTGTCACAGATGTTCTCAAAGATGGAAAAATGCAATATATTTATATATTTGGCTCCATTTCTTTTGAACAGTATAGCCTCACAAGGAACAATTTTTTTCTCTCAACAGGAAATTTCTCTCAACAGCAAATCTTTCTTCATCATGCATTTTGCTTAAGAACAACAAACTCGTGCCTTCTGCCTTTTGCATTAGAAAGAAGTAGAACACAACTAACTTCAAATTGCACTCATATTCTCAAATGCATAATACCATTCTTAAAGGCTATTCATTTTTCATAACAAATGTGACCTAAAAGTGAAGGAAAAAGTATTTTTATATGAAATGAAGATGTATTTGCCTTAAATCTGATGGCTGACTTCAGTGAAAATCAACTTCCCTGTATTTATTTGTTGCCTGAATATATCATTCAACTTATCTATTAAAAAAGCAGAATACAAAGAGAATAGAGGATCTTCAGGTTCTGCAAGGTCTTTGATTAGCTACACATCCCTAAAATAATGCCTGTAAAATATAGAACCAAACATGGTTTTTTCAGTGCTAATGGGCTTATATGTGCAATTCAGGAGATTAAGCACAATATTTCAACAAAAGCTGTTTGACAAACCTATGAACCTTTCCATTTGTTTTTTGTGCAATAATCATGGTCAAATCTCTAATGTTTCTTTATGCAAAGTTGGTAATGCATTAACCAAGCAGGACAAAAACACAGGTAATAACTCTGTTCACTTTCCTATTCTACTCTTTCTGGCACTGTCACTGCCATCAATAATTCCACAAAAGCCATAGTCCTGATTTGTCTTTGAAAGGGTTCACATTCTATGAATTTTCTGCCTAGCACTATCCACTTAACAACTAAATAATGTATTAAAAGTAGAAACATATCCTGAAAGCCCTAGGTATAATTGAATATTATTTTAGGGTTTTTTCTTCTCAGTTATAGGGCAATAACATAAAAAAGAAAATTGCCTTCAATTTCATTATACATTTCATCTGTTTAAATGTGTTTAAGATAAACTTGCTATCATGTTATGCAGTATTTTTATGCTTCTGCAAGTAAGTGACAATACAGGGAAAAATAGCTAGTTTTAAAGCATAATGAAAAGAGAATTATAACTATGTAAAGGATTTCACACCACTTCTTTGCTAAGCACATACATTTGCTTAACTTCTTGGAGGTGTAAAATAGAAAGGTTGATTTGATTGCCTTTGTTATCCAAAATGAAAGCAAAGTGAAAAGTCTATATATCTATTAATAAAAGAAAGTTATTGATAATCCTATAGTTAATCTGAAATCAACTGATCACTTGAAAGATAAGTGATCCACCCAACTTTGCCTGTCTTTCTTAGAGACATGAAATAACAAGTGAAGCAGTGTCTTCATAATGTTATTTTAATTTTTACTATTAAAAAAATATTCCCTGACAAGATTCATTCTATAATTTGGGCAGGTTTTTAAGAATTTACTAAAAAATAATTTTTATTATTGAATACAGATTTTAATGAAGGTAGGAACCTAGGAGGTAAGGAACTATGGTACATCATTACAGACTATACCTGAAACTTTACATTTCCAGAAAGTTTGGAATTTATTTCTATATCCTTGCTAGCAAAAGTAAAATACACAAAGAACAAAATACAGCTTACATAATCAGAACATTATAATTATTGGGGCTTTTTATTCCAGGAAGATATTAAATCATATTCCCTTTTACTTTCTGAGAGATTGAGTTTGATAGGCCAGGTAGCTGCAAAGAAAATTGATATAACATAAAAAAATAAATGGGCTTTCTTTTTGAGGTAGTTCCTAGCATCTTAATGAATTTCATTATTTTCATCATTCATTCTGAGTTAATTATTGCATATTTTCATTTATATGCCCCTTTGTTTTCTTCCCTGTGTAATAATATGAAATTCTAGCTTAACTTTAAAATTTTCTAACTAAAGCTTTTTCCAAGATTAATTTTATATCTTTCAGTTTTGGAGGGGGAGAGGGGGGAAATCAGCATATGATATGAAATTTTTTTCCAATAGTCCTATTGATTTTGCTATATATTTCATCATCTTCAGATAACTGGGGAATTTTGTCCCTGGTTCGTGTGTTTTTCAAAATAACACAGAAAAATGCCAAAACTTTATCAGAGAGATTTAAAACGGGTAAGATGGAACTCAACCTTCATTTGGCCAGTACTACAACTTTAAGGCTTAATTTTCTTCTAAAGAGAATATTTAAGGACACTTGAGATGACAAAGCCCTACAAAACCTGTATAATCTCACTGTGAAGGACAAGAACCCATAAAACACCTAAAAGAACAATCTCACCTGAGGCATTCAAGACTTAAGGGACAGAACTTCTGAAAATGCCAAAGGGCAATTCTCAATCCATAATGCACATGCACAATTTACCAGGAAGTTATGAATATTTTTTATAGTGATTAACTTGTGTTCAGACTTCCACATGAAGAAGAGCTTATCCTAAAGCCATCCCCTGTCAATTTAACTTGAAAAAGACATACAAGCCCTTACTTTCTCAAACATAAAAATTTATAAAAATGCTAGAAATTGTTGTATATTATAAAAATATTTTATATTATTTTATAACTTGAAAAATAAAATATAATTGAGATTTCTGAGGGTTTCCAGTTTTGATTTCTTTACTCACTTCCTTCTTTGCCAACACCTAATGACCAGAGAGAGGTAAAGAGATAAAGACATGTACTTCTTTTTGGACCACTCTACCGTAACAAATTTTGGTTTACAGTGCACCCCCAGACACTGTCCTCCCCCTCAATCTAATTTCTTTATGTGCCTAAGGACAAAGCTGACATGCCATTCCTAATTCAGGAAGAAATTTCACTCCTCTAAAATAGACCAACCCATTTTTTAAGGATTTTGATTCTCTCATGCAGGATAGAATTTTAATCTAGGTCTAGAAGCTCCTTGTAGCTCCTGTAGATTTAGGAGGATGCATGAAGGATATGAATCTGTATTTAAAATTTGATGCTTGAATTCATAATTTCTTGAGTTGATTAGAAATTGAGACAAACATCTTTCTGATTCTTATAGTGATATTGAAAAATTACTTGGGTTTCAGGTATGTAAAGAAGAGTTGTGAAATACATGTATATTTCTCAGCATTCCACATTTAGCAGTAATCTTTCATGACTTCTTTCTGAGAGTAAGTGACAAAAGTCTTTGACTTGAAGTAAAAACAGGTGAATTCTTTGGCACCATGAACAGAAAATCTGTACACCTGTGAATGTGTGAAACTTAAACAATTTCATGAAGGTCCTTGAAAGAAAATGGATTTCTTTTCTCTGATCTTAAACTTCTATAAGATATTTAAGACAAAAATACACTGTAAACAACTTACATAGCAATCTCAATTTTGCTTTTGCTTTTGCATTTAAGAGTTTCTTTGTACTGTGTTTTATTTTGGTGAGATAGCAGAGCTGTAATTTATTTTCAGCCACTTGGTATTTACAGACATCATGACTAGCTTTTCAAGAGGGGCCAGTAGAACTGATTAGAATGTATCGATTTGTGTTTTTAATGCTTGAGCTTACCACATGCAATTTTCCTATGAAAGTTTCATCTATGAAAAGACGTTTCGGTACCACACGCTCTAGTTCTGAGCTCCGAGCAGTCAGGTGGCAAGGGAGAAAAGAGCAAACAGCTCCTTCCTCCTCTGAAGCTCTAAACCAGACTGACCAAAAACCCAGTCAAGCCTCCAGGGTAGCTCCCTCACCTTTTCTTTCTCTCATTATCACCTGCAACCCGCCCCCAGCCAGGGCCATTTCAATGGAATGTTGTGACACCCAGCTACATCTTCGTTTTTCTTAAGCATTGGTAGTTATTGTCTACAAGCTACAAATGGGAGAAAAAAATTCCATGTGAGAAAGAAACAAGAACCCACCACCAATGTTGTATATCACTCAATTGCATTAACCAAACACTTTAGTTTGATCTAAACACCAAATCAGTGATTTGAATGAGGGAAGTCCCTTCCCACTATGAAAACCTTGCCCTTTACACCACACTGTATTATGTTAGCAATGAAATTGTGTGTTAGACATGTATGATTATGCATTAGACATGTTAGACAGGACTGTAAATGCAAGGGCTACAACAGATCAGATTTTTGTTGCAAGCAATAGCTGTAATATGCAACCATTTCAGACTGCAATAAGACATGGTGGGAATGCAACAGGATCATCAGATACCACATGTCAAATGATTTCAGTCGTTTGGAAACTAGACTAATGAATGTATTACAAACTGATTAATTAACTGATTCCAATTGAAAGTGTGATGGTCAAATCAAAAAAAAAACCAAACCTGTTTAGAAGAGGTATAAAATGATAGGTAAATGTGATGGGTACCCTTGATCGCAGGCTGTAGTTTGATTGAGTCTGACTAAGAAGCAACAGGTCTCATGTCCTGTGATGACCCTGTGAGCAGTAAAGCTCCTGACACACGTATATGGCACTGAAAGTGCCTCAGAAAAATATTTTGAAAAATTCGTTCAAAGTGTTATAAATGAACTCTGTAAATTCATGCTAAAATATGAATTGAATTAAAGTTATAAGAATTGGGGGATGCAGCCCCCCCCTTCTGAAACCAGAAGTTTCAAAAAACTTCTAAAACCAGTTTGACCAGGGAGGGGTTTTCACAACACCAGAGCAGCAGCCAGAGAATCGATCTATTCAGTCAATAGGTGGGAATTCCATCCCAGGTGGAGTCAGATTTGTATCACTAGGTGAAAACTCCATCCCAGGTGGAGTCAGATTTGTATCACAGGAACATTCACACCACGACTGGACAATGATTGCCTGATCCCTATCTACACCCTGGCCATCAAGGAATTATGTTTCTGGAAATCGTATTATGAAGACAGAGGAGCCAGCTGCACCAGGAGATGGACAATTCATCACAGGATGGAGCACACATCACACCCAGAAACCTCTTCTTGTCCAGCCCTGTAACCTATTCAGGGCTGAGAAGAATGGACTAGATGTTGTCATCCCACCCAGAACTGTATAAAATCACCCTGGCTGAGACAGTCGGGGTGAACCGGGGGAGATCTGATGCGATAGAGGTCAGATCTGTACACGTTCACCCAGTACCGACCCCGGGCTCGGAACTGCTCCTCAATATCGTGGCTCATTGTGACTGATCTTTTGGCTGCATAATAAATTTTATTTCCTTATAAATTTGATTGGGCTACTTTATTTATCACAAAAGTAAAACAAAGTACAGAACAAGACACCAGAGCTAAAACAAAGAAAGCTACCTTGTCTATACTATTGACTGGCAGCCAGCTACCTCACTCTATAAATAATGTTGTGATCAGGTTGGCCCCAGTTTAAAATCTCCCTGAACAGAAGCTGGACTGCTTGCCAAGCAGCTCTCCTCTGGAGCAGAGACTCCTGTCAAGGTCTGAGAGCACTTATCTGAGACAATGAAATCCTTCCTTGCCCGGGGTGGAGACATCCTTTATTCATGACAGATCTTCAGTAAGTAATTGATAACATGCTAATTAACACTAATGAAACATTACTAATTCAGGTAGCTGCTCAATATTAATAATTATAAACTTTGTATAGATCATTCCTTTAGATATAAACTATTGTCTGAGACTAAGACAGAACTGGGCTGCACCTAAGATCCATAAGGAGTTTAGAAAACAAGGGGTGTCCATTCTGAACCTCATTACTCAAAGGGAGGGTTTTCCTTACCTTTTGCATCTCCAATCTCTGCGTCAATCACCCTAAACTCCGTTTTTCCTCGTATGTTTCTGCCATACATTAATTAATATGGTGAGCCTTGACATCAAATTTATTGAACCATTGTAAATCACTGTTAAACTTAAATTCCATAAAAAATACTGAACTCTGCCAAATTACTATTGTACCTCAAGAAAACATCTTACTGCTTATGTCTTTTGAGTGAGACTACACTACTACTCATCAGCAACATTAAATAAGTGATCAGAAAATGAGAGTCAATTTAAATGTTACGCCTCTGGATAATTAGTCAACATAAATTTCTTCCTGTCTGTATAAACTCCAAGGAGGGAGGACCATAACAGGAAAACAAACCCCATTGTTGTGCTCCACCGTGGGGAGCTGTGAGGAGTTCCTTTAAAAATAGATGGTCTAGGATGAAATTGAGTCAAACAAGACACCATTGTACCTGCCAATGACTATTGGTAACGACAAACAAACAAAAAAGGAGTTGCCCTACTAAAGAGGGCTAGAAAAAGACAGGAGGAAGGAAAATGTAAAAGGACACGGGGGAAGAGAGAAGGGGGAGACGGAGAGGAAAAGCAGGCGTTGGCAGCAGAGGGTCGGGCAGCGGCGCCGATGTCCGGGCAGCCGGGGGATGTGCGGGCTGCCTGCCGGGAGCCCGGGCAGCTCTCGGAGAGGGGCAGCTCCACAGGCACAGCTCCGCGGCCACGGGCGGCCCGACACGGGCTGAGGGAGTGGGCATTCGGGCAGCAGAGCCCAAACCTCGGACACGGCATCGCGGCCTCGGGCTGGGTCAGCCAAGCAGGGTTAGAGGCGGGGGGCTCGGGCAGGAAGGCAGGGACGAAGCAGGCAGGGCATCCATCGGGCAGGGACACAGGGAGGCAGGACAGACAGCAGCTGGCAGGGGCAGGGGGTAGGGCAGGACACGGGCTGCACACGAGGCTCGCAGTGTCCGGCCAAGGGCCCAGCGAGAGGGCAAGTGTGGAGTGAGCGAGGGCGAGCAAGGGCCAGCGAGGGCAGGAGAGCCAAAGGGCAGGCTGGGGCCAGGGCAAAAAGGACAAGAAAAAGGCTAGGGCCAGGGGAAGAAGCAGACTTCAGCACACAAGCCTAGACCTAGACACAAAAGGCCCCCAAACTCAAAAATCCCCGACTCAAAAAAGCCCCGACTCAAAAAAGCCCCAAAAAGACAAGACTCAAAAAACCAAAGCCAAAAAGCCCCAGAGCTTGAGACAGAAATCAAGATTAAATTGGCTCCTCACACCCATGTAACACCAGCACAGGAATATTTTTGAAACAGCAATAGGTACGAGCACACAGAGATAACAGACAGAAAATACAACTGAAGTTTTGTCAATAGTCAAGTATCACTGGGGAAAAAAAAAAATCTGGTTTTCAATATACTACATGCCTCAGCTACTTAAAACAATTAAATTTAACTTTTTCTTTTCTTATAGTATTGCCTTTCTATCTCCTAGCAAGCACTAAGAACTCAGAGGAAATCAGCATATGCGCATCAGCTGATCATCTCTTCCATAAGCTTTTACCTAAAATGATCATATTTATTTGAGATAGTAGGTCTATGCAGATGCATAAGGCTCCCCATAAGAATTGCTTGAACGTGAAAATCATAAATCCATGTGCTGCAGCACCCATTATTGAACTTCTGAGTTTCTGTTATTAACAATCTCAGCAACAGAGAGGAAACATTTGAATATGAAATTGTTTTATAAAGGGGGCTTTCCCTGGCTTACAGAGGACTTCTTAATTATCTATTTTATGTCAAAGAATCATAGAATCATAGAATGGTTTGGGTTGAAAGGGACTTTAAAGGTCTAGCTCCCACCCCCCTGCCATGGGCAGGAACATGTTCCACTAGACCAGGTTGCTCAGAGCCCCATCCAGCCTTGCTTTGAACACTTCCAGGGATGGAGCATTCATAACTTCTCTGGAAAACCTGTTCCAGTGCCTCACCATCTATTTTAAGTAATGGCTTCATCCAAGTACCCTTTGTATAATTTTGTAACTTCCACCCAGAAATAAAGCACAGTTACGTGGTTGTTAAATTTCTTACAAATACTTTCCCTTTGTGGAATTCTAGGATGTGATCCACATTTTCAAACTGTTTGATTACTCAAGTAACTGCCCTCTTGAGAACAGTGTGGGTTTTGGCTTTTGTCAGACTGGATAGCAACAGAATTTTTCATCAGATTAAGCCTAAAACACTGCACTGCAAAGGAAAAAGATTTATGGCTAACTCTCTCTGGAACTGTGAAGACTTAAGGGACTAAGCAAGGTCTTAGTCATCCTGGTAAATTTGAAATTGTTATTAATGGAGAGACAAGGTCCTTAATAACCCTCATGGTGCTGCTATATGCTGTAGCTACAGATATATATTTTCCTCAAAACTATTACCTGTATTTGGCATTGAACATGAAGGGGGAAAATGGTTTTGACACCATATTTGACAGGTTAAATAATAAGCTAAAGACTTGCTATTTTAAGTTGTAGACTATAAACATATTTTATATTACAGAATATAGAAACATTAAAATATAATACAAAATTAAATCTATGTTTGAGTATCATTGCTAATATTCATTCATAAAGATACCACAAGCCTTGTGTACAGTAGAGGGGTGCTAAGTAAATCCCAAAATGGGATTGTGAACTGGAACACTTAACTGACACATCTAACACTTCAGCACTGCCTCACTTGTAGGGATTATTTCAGAAATGCATTTATCAGTTCATTTATGTTACAGGAAAAGGTATTTCAATTAAACTGAGTAAAACCATTTTAATGGATAAATTGGAGTTTCTTCCAAGAAAGCTGTACTTCCAGCACTTTGTAAATATAACTGGTAACATTTCTTCACGTATATTATCGCAAAGAAAACAGAGATGCAATAAGCTGCCCCAGGATGAGATCCACAGATGTAGGTCTCATTACACTGCACCATAAAGGATTAATTTGCAAGAAATGTTGAGCTCAAATGATTCCAAGAGATCAGCCCAGCTGCAAAGAAGAGCTGGAATTTCACAGATGAACCAGAACTAAATGCAGACCAAGGGTCTCCTCACCCTCTCCAGGCAGGCCCGAAGTAAAAGATATAACTGAAGGGACATCCATCATTGACAGTAGAACCTGCTCTGTTTTGGTAACTATAACTAGCATGCAATATAAATAAGGGTTTTTTAATACGGAGAGTGATCTGTTAGGAATTAAAATAAGATTAGTAGGTTTACCAGCATAGCCTTGCAGGCAACAGATTTAGAGAAAAATCAAGAGCAAATAAGAATGGAAAACAATGTTGTTTTTCTCTTTAATCAGGTATTAGAAAGCAGACAATTGCAATGAAGCCATGGAGAAGTATGGATTACTTGTCTTTTACCCTATTTAGATAATCAAGGGACTAGTCTTATACAGCTTCCAGGCAACTGTTTTACTGCTTCTTTGCTTTTTTGCTTTGATATTAGTGAATTTTTTCCTCCTCCTTTTGAGCACTGGTAATGCCCATGAGTGTGCAAAAACCTGCCATCTCAAAAATCTAGTTTCGGTTTGTTTTTACTATTGAAAACTACCTTGAATTTATGGAGGCAGAATGAGGAAAAGTGCTTTTTGTTTGTAACAATCAGCTGCCTATATGAACCATTCTCATCCCTTTGGAGAATATTGAAATTGTATCTGAAGTTTTAGTACAGTTGGTGGATGGAATTTTTTTAAAGGCTGAATAATTATAGTTGTTACTAACTTACATGCACCCAAATGACAGTCGGTTGTAGAAAAGCAAATCAGAGAATTCCACTTACTAAGCATTATCTGTAGAATTTTATATGGCAATGTTTAGACTTAAAAATCAGGTCCAAAATTTGTTTATCATTGTGTTTTTAAATTACAGGTATGGACAGCTCAATTTCTACAAGTATTAAATTATTCTTCATGCTTAGAAGTGCACATGTAATAATGAAGAAACTCAGACGCGGGTTGTTGATGACACAGGTATATGCCAAGCCAAGGAGTTCAAAGCACTTCTTAATTTTTGCATTGGAGGATAGCAGAGGCCAAGGGAAGTCATGTATAGAAAATAAATAAGGAGTTAGGCATACAAGTCAGCTCTCCTGACTCCAACTCTGTGTTTAACAACTATGCTCTCCCTCTCCCTAGTCCCCTGAATTTGTTTAAATTCTTTGCATCAAACCACCTGAAAGAAATTCTGTCTGCATTGAAATGCAGCAGAACTCAGATGGAATAAAAAAACGTCCACCATGATATGTTTCAGAGACTCAGCCCTCTGGCACATGAATTAAAAATGACCCCTACTAGCACTTTTATTGCTGTAATTCCTTCTCCAGGCACTATGAGGGGATACAAATTCTGCTCAATTAACTTGTGGAGTTCTTTTTTCACTTGATGTCTTGACTTCAATGTACAAAAATGAGCTCCTGAAATTTGCCTTGTAGGTCAATCATCATGTTAATCAGATTTTGTGAGGAACAGTTGGGCATCTGTATTTAGAAAATGAGAACCTCACGTCTGCATTTGGAACAGAATATGAGGAAATACTGGGGAAACTGAAGCTGTGGCATTCACAGACCTCCAGATATAATTGGAGCCTCTGGCACACCAAGGAACAGCTGCAGTTGTACCAAAGGCAGTAAAAACTGGCTATTAATTTCGTTTCTGTTGGATAGTGGGATATAGTCTGGGAAATTTTACCTTTTTTCTGGCTACCAAAGTGGGTCTGGACCTTCTAGCACTTCTACCTGCCTTCATATACTATTCTCTCTTTTTTTTACATTACTTGCACCTTTTCTTTGTTTTACTCATTAGAAATATTTGTTCTCCTCCTGCCTTGCAGAGCTATGCAGCTTCTAAAATGTTTTTATTTTCTAGACTCATATATTTCGCCCGGATCTTCTCCCTTTCTAGTCTATACTTACCACTTGCTTCATATCTATCACAGATTTATCTTTAAATGGAGTAATATTTTACCAGCAAATATATACCAAAAATATAGGAGAGAAAAAAGGACTGCATTTTAAAAACATTGATTCTGATCTCCTGTAATTCATTTTTATTGCATTAAATGTAACATAATGGTGTTTGCCAGTTAGCTTTCAATTTATATAATTCTTGCTAACTGTAAAAGAAAAATTGTTAATTTTTATCTCTGCTATATGGTTAAGTGTTTTTGTTATCTCCCCTTCTTTTCTTTTCCTAAGTTCTTTTCTTATTTTATTTATTTGTTTGTTTTTACACAGAGCAAATCCCAAGAATATTTTCTCAAAAGCATCTCACCACTTGTGTCTCATGAACTGTGAATTATGGTTTAGATAAAAGGAAGAAAATAAATAGTTTTCATTTATAACCCACAGAAAATGGTTTGTTCTGCTCTGGTAACTGGAAAATCTAAAAAATACTCTAATAAAAATTCTGTGTTCTTTTTTAATAACAATAGTCCTAGAAGAGGATGGCTGAGCTTGTATAACCTTCCTGTTATGCATCAAGTCAAATCCCATTACAGCTTTAATGTTATAGGCCCTTAACACTTAAAAGTTGTGTTACCTGTGGGATAAAATTGTCTGAGATCCCCTCGACATGAAACAAAATATCAAAATTATCATAACATTTGCCTGTTCTGTTTATCTCTCCGATTGGAAAGTATGTTCTGGTCATTCTGCAGAAAGATGCTATTATACACTAATTTCATAAATTCTGAAGTTTTTCCTGTCTTCCACATCCTTCATGTAAATCTGTAAATTCTTCATCCTCTTTTTCATGAACACTCCTTAGTGCTCATGAATTTCTACTCACAATACTCTTCTAAGGAAAGAGGTAGTAAGAGTCACTTTACAGATCAGGAAACAAAGCAGAGAAGAATGAAATAACTCGTTAGGAATAGAGAGAAATCCATCTCCTGTGTTTAAGTGTAGTGTCAAATTTTCATTTGAAGCTATATGGGTAACATATTGAAAACAGAGACAGAAATGAGAAGTTATCCTTCATAGAGGGTTTAAAAAAAAACCCCAACAAACACAGGTGAAAAACCTTTCCTCTTGCAGTATACATACTTTCTGAACTGGTTAGATTCCAAACTGGTTTTCTGAGTCTTGGAGTCTTGAAGATGTTATTAAAATCCTAGTTTACGATTTACAGAAGGTTACTCTAATTAAGAGTCAGGCACATTATAAAACAGAATGATAAGCAATATAAGTGGAATTTAGCTTGGATCAGTTCAACCAATTCCAGTTAGCTTTGCCAAGAAAATCTGTAGATAAAACCCTCTTGGGAAACTGGCAGTTTAGATATGGCTTTGGGGGGAGAGAGGTCTTGAATATTTAAATTTTTATGACGTTAATATGTAATTTTTAAGCAGTATGTTGTTAAAGAACATTGGAGAGCCAAAATTCCTCATCTACAAAGGAAGTAAAATTAAAAAGTCCTAACAGAAGTTGCATAAATCCATAGCAGAGTAAGGAAAAGAATCAGAAATCCATGTATAGGAAAATCATTCACTTAGTCTTTTCAGTATGAGACACAGTGTGTTCTTCAGAAAGGGAAGACACAACAATTAATCTTGATTCTGTTCTGAAAAACTACAGCAAATGGTGCGTGAGAAAATGTCTTCTCCCAGTCAAAGAACAAATTGAACCTGTGTTTTCTAACTGCCTTTGAAGTACTCCCCTGTTTCAAAAGAAAGCAAACTGAACAGGACAAGGCAGTGAGAAGGCCATGTTTAACAAGAAGAAGCATTTACCTGCAGTCAGGAAACTAGGAGAGAGTTAAATCAGAGCTTCCTGATTATATGAAATTCTCATATACAGAAGAGCATTTTAAAATAAATTTCCTGTCTATTGTTGTGGAAAAAAATATAATCACAAAAACTGCCTTAAAGTGCATTGTCAGCTTAGAGTAACTGCCAGAAAACATCAGAAATTACAATACGATAATGTAAGAATTTCAAAACTTTTCTATTTGAAGAGTCTTAACTATCTCCAGATATAAGCCAGAGTTTTAAGTGACAAAAAGTTGCAACAGGTAGGAATTAGTCATTAAGTAGTGTGCATGTGTGTATCCCAATCTCAGTAACATTTTTAACAGGTTTCACTATTCAAACCTGGGAACACTTTCATAAATATATTAATGTATCATTAATATATAATGTCAATATATTTGTATATTAATTATAGGGTTAATAAATTGCTACTAAATGTTTCTATGACATCAGTAATGTCTGAACATATAATAAGGACCATCATTTCCATGTTCTTGTCACTGTGCAAACACACAGGAATTAGCTACAATGAAAGGTCTTTCCAACAACCATCTTATAGCATATCCAATAAAGCAGTCATCCCCAAGAAACATTTATCAAGACATGAAGGCTACAAAGCTCTCTTCACAATCAGAGAAAATACAGAGTTGACTAAAAGCTGCACTCTTTGCTCAGTGTTGCTTCTCCCTGCTTTTCAGTCCTATGAGTGACATCTAATGGCATCAATATATACATAACCCTAGACCAACAAGCAATAAAGGCTGCCCAAATTAGTAAACATCTTAGAGACACAGAAGCAGTTTCACTGTGAGAAAACCACTACATAATATTGCTGTACAGAACAGTGAGGAGACCAGTAGGTGGCACAAAGCAGCTGACTTCACAACTGCTCATGGTAATCAAGGTGCCAAATTTGGATTCAATCAAATTCTGTCCACTTAGTCCTATAAAACAAATAAGTCACCTGTATTTAAGAACAGAAAGTCATCTCAATAGTTTGCATGTTTTGATTATGTTTTATTTTCATAGTACCATCATTAATGCTTTTCTGATTTAGGAAGTCACAGTAATCTATATTGACTAAGGTTATAAGACAGCTGGTTAAATATGTTCTAGTGTTTAAATTTTAACCTCCAATACCCACTTCTCAAAGACAGGTGGATTACTGTCACATTTACTGGTTGAAAAGCCCATATGTGAGTATGATAAGCACTCTTAAGATAAACTAAATAAGAAATTAAAGCAAAGGACATGAAAATCTCAGTGGCTAAACCTTTAAAACTATTGGTTTCATATGGTAAATTTATTTCTGAAGGGGCTAATGCAGAATCAAATAGACTAACTGCCACAGTGTTTAAGAAAGAAATCTGGTTGCTAACTGGATTATGTGCTGTTTTTACATGCAAATGAGAAATCCTATCTTAGTAACTAGAGACTATCTGAAGTTATTTGAATAATCAAATGAGGAGATATGACACATTTTCCAGTTTCATGTGATTCTAAAGGATTTTTCCACTACTACACAGAAAAATAGAATTTTTCTTATAATGTGAGAACAGACTTGTAAAAACAATTACTATGTTTAAAAAGTATTGCAAAAAATAAGATTTTTTCTAGCAATTTCAAATAACAGTTTTTTATATATATACTCAAATAAACCAACAACACATGCCTCAGTTGGATTTGAAAACCATTTTATTATAAGGTTATTAATAAGAGTGAGGATAACCAGTGCCACAAAACTCAGTTCAAGATGAAAGACTAACACATCACCTTCTCCAAAGACTGGCTTATTCTGTCTTTGGAAATAGAATTATTATGCCTCCATATTTCAACACACACACAGAAAAAAAAAAGATTTACAATTATAAAATATATGTTATCCTGTTTTTTACTTGATATAAAAGCTCCATGGATACTGACTGTGTTTGAAGAAACTCAATGAGAAGTTTTCCAATGACTTACAAAACATTACAGTAGGGAATAGGGGAGATAAAGCTCTCTGTTTGTACAAACATGAATATGCACAAATACAGATATGATGACTTCAGTGATAATCCAAACAATCAGCACGTCTAGCTTAAATATTACTTCAAAAGATTAGTTTTCAACAAAATGAGTCTACTGATGGCAATACCAAAACCGTACCAGGTTTGTTGATATAATTTCTTGAAAGTCATTTTCAGTGTCAGTTCAAGGTTTGTGAACCATGTAAGCAAAACTCAGTTTTGGTGGTGGAACAGACCAAGACAATAAGACTAAGCTGAGGTTTCCACTGGAGCAGGGTATGGACTATTACAGCAGGAACAGCAGAGAGAAAAGTTTGGGAAAACAGAAAATTTTTGAGAGAGATGAGGGTCTCCTAAAAGCCTAGGATGAAAGTTTACTTTTCTTCCCTCCTACAGACCACTTAACCATAGGAAGATCTCCTTTTCTTTCCTCCGCCACAATTCCCATCTGTCAGTTGATATTTTTTCCTGGCAATCCCAGTCTCTGGAATCCTTTCTCATCACTGCCCATCCACAATTCCCTCCGGTGCTGGCACCGTGCAGGCAGCAGGCATGAGCCTGTTTGTGCCACTCATTCTTGTCTGGCACATGGAAAGGACACAGATTTCTGCCTATTCTCTATTTCAGCAATGCCTTGAGTGGGCTGAAGTTGACGAGTTCAGATGCCTTGGCAGTTCACTCTGATGGCACAGGTGGTTAAGGATGCACCTTCCAGGGTGGTAGAGCATAAAGAGGACTAATGAGCTTCCCCATAGATCTCCTAAAGAATCTCTATCTGCAACCTGTTACTGAACTTAGACACAGAAAATAACATTCTTCTCAATATAGGGAGGATGTTGCTTATATAGGGTGCTCAAGAGCCATAGCTAGAAAGACTGAGCAAATCCCCAGTTTCAAGGAAATAACCCAAACATTCTACCAGGCAATTGTTTCCAAAAAGACTACAAATATTTTCAGAGAAGAGCTGTATGTAATATACTAGTTCAGGCCCTAGTTAACACAGGGTTAAATTTTCTTCAAATTTGATGTGGAATAAGTGAAAAAGTAAATAATAAATTGGTGAGCCATGCTGCAGTAAGTAATGTCTCACCCCAATCACTGAGAAGCAAAAATGAAATTATGTTTTTTTCTGAAAGCAGTTTGAAACTGTGTTTAATTTCTTAAATCCAATGCCAGAACCATTAGTCAAGAAATGTGACAAGAAGGTTAAATCAAAAGTTAAATTTGGTAAGTTGAATTATATTTTTACTTTAAAAAGAAGTTAACGCAATTACACAATGAAAATGGGAACAAACTGAACAGGAACTGCCTAAGGAAAACAGAAGTATTCTATGTCTGACAAACAGGGCAGACAATATCCCACCCTCCTCTTCTCAGGATTATCCCTTCTAAACAGAAATTTTTGAAAAGCAGGTAAACTGAGACCCCAGTGAATTCCTGCTCCTTCTTTGAGAAGAAAAATAATCCACAAGATATATTTTTTCTCTGGAAAAAACATAAAGAAATATTAATTTGGAAGGGCTAATACAGAAAAGCACTACTACCAGAGTACAATGCTATCAGCCAGTGTTGTTGCACGATCCATCAGTGAGGAACAGCCTCCAGCCAGCTCCCCAGTCTGAGCTACAGAGCCAGAACATGTGGTCACTAGACAAATCCCTGCATGGCAGAAAAAACTTATACCCTTCCTTGGGGCTGCTCTACTGATACATCTGCATTACAGCTGAATCAAATTTTGATTGTCAGCTCTGGTCCAGGACAAAAAATACAGTCTGAGTTAAAAATTAAGTAGATTTTTGTTTTGTCGCTGTTACAAGACAACGAAATGCTCTTTGTCCTTACTGCTTTGTTATCTCATTAAAATATCTGACAGCTTGAATTGGTTACATGTCATTGAAGGGACTGATTTCCAGACTTGAAAATTTCTTACTTTGGAATCTACAGTCCTGAAACTGGCAAATATTTCAAAGGTCATTTCAGATGCATGTTACAGTGGTGGAATGCAGTCATATTCCTTCCCAGTTGTAACATGTATTCAGAACCTTTGGAAGCCATAAGGCTACTGGAAAAATTTCAGCATCCTTGAGGAGGATAAGTGTGCAGTATGCACCTTGCAGTGGCATCAGCCCAAACACAGTGCCTGGACAGCAAGTCACCAAGATGTTGTGGCTCATGCTCGTGGAATGACTGCATCCTATTTTCTGGTCAAGGCAAAACAGTCAATGATTTCTAGCTCCTTCCTTCTTTCTTTGTATACGTCCTCCCCAGCTTCCACCTGCCAGCAGAAGTATCAGCAACATGTCAGCGAGAGTTCTGGGAGAGAGTTGCACACCTGCTTGCCTAGCTTCCCAATTGGAATTATCAGGATCCCAGGACACAGAACAGCCTATGTACTGTCCATATGCAACCACTCACCAACACCATCCATCTACAATAATCAGAAAAAAGCCATAAATATAGACACAGCAGTATTATGTACCTACTAAAAACATTTCCCAGCAGAGAATCACAGAATGCCAGGATAGGTCAGGTTGGAAGGGACCACAGTGGGTCATCTGGTCCAACCTCCCTGCTCAAGCCGGGTCATCCCAGAGCACATGGCACATGACTGTGTCCAGATGGTTCTGGAACATCTCCAGTGAGGAAGACTCCACACCCTCTCTAGGTGATCTGTTCTACTGGTCACTGCACAGGAAAGAAGTTCTTCCTCATGGTCAGGTGGTACTGTATCCTGTGCATCCGTTTCTGCCCCTTGCTTCTTGTTCCATTGCTGGGCACCACGGAGCAGAGCCTGGCCCATGCTCTGACCCCTCCCTGCAGACACTGACAGACATTGATGAGTTCCCCTCTCACTCATCTCTTCTCAAGCCTGAACATCCCCAGCTCCCTCAGCCTTTCCTCATAAGAGAGACGCTCCATCCCTTCATCATCTCTGCAACCTCCACAGGACCTGCTCCAGGAGCTCCAGGTCTCTCCTCCTGAGGAGCCCAAAACTGCACACAGCACTCCAGATGTGCCTCACCAGGGCTGAATAGAGGGACAGGATTACCTCCTTCCACCTGCTGGCAATGCTGTTTTGAAAGCATCTCAGGATCCCACTGGCCTCCTTGGTCCCCAGGGCACTGCTGGCTCAGGGACAGCTTGTTGTCCACCAGGACCCCAGGTCCTTCTCTGCAGAGCTGCTCTTCAGCAGGTCAGCCCTCAGCCCACGATGGTGCATCAGGAAACTTCTGCTGTATGTTAAGTGAGATCTTGAAGCTCAAGCAACTTAATCTATCACTAAAACTGCTGGTTTACTTTGCTTAACAGACAACAGTTTTGCACTCACTGTATGGTCACATCAGCACCAATGTGTATTAGAAGTTTGCTTGTTTATGCTAGTGATGTGGCAAAAAGTAAATGGAAATTGTGTGACTATGGTCAAATCAGTATGAAAATGTGAGCATTTTGAATTTGTGAATAATGCATTGTACCTAAGTTGCTGTATGATATATTTATGTAGTTCCTGTTCCTGAAAGGGATGGAAATATTGCCCCTTTTGTGATTGCTAATTTCTCAATAATACAAGTCTTCTCCTCATTCAAGGGGGAAAAAATGTGCTTTACTAACTACAAATAAAACTAGGTCCTGAAAATTATACAATAACTAGATTTGGTCCTTGAGAAATACAAACAAATAAAGGAATAATCCCCAAAAAAAGCAGAGGAAAAGAACATTAAATCTGTTGGAACAGTGTGGCAACGACTGCTTCTTATCCTTGTACACTATTATTAGTAAATGCCATGGTTGCAACACCAAAACCTATAGACAGAGCAGTTTAATAAAGCATAGTGAGGTACACTCTCTGATCCGAAGGATACACAAGCTCAGCAGCGCAGTCTCCAGCGGGATCAAAGGAATGTTTGACAGAGAAACCCCTCTTCTGACAATATTGTTTGATTTATGTCTCAAGGACAGAACAGAAATGTTATTTCCATTTTCAAGCTGACATACAGGAGCTTGCCAGAAGGACATTCTCGTAAACAAAGTGCAGCAGACCGTGCTATCATCCAGCTCGTATATTTTTCCAGATTTCACAGTAGGTGTAATTCATAATACAGAATATTTTCTGGTGTGACTAGGGTTAGCGAAGTCCAGTAGTTATAAAATGCATACAGCTTTGGGAGATACTCATTAACTATAGCAACTCGTTAGTTCTGAACAAGCAGAATATTATATATTTTAAAATGCCTGAAAAATATAAAAATGTATCTATGTCTTATTAGTTATGAGTGGACCAGTTAAGTCTGTAATTTGTGATAATGAACTCTTTGCCTTTGATTAGCAGGGTGGTATTGGTAAGAGGATTTTAATAACACATTCACAGATAGTTTAAGTGTTTTCGTTGTTATAAATACTAACAATACCTTCCTGTTACCAAAAATTAGGTAAAATAAAAAAACCCTTTAACAGCAATGTAGCATTAAGAAGCACACATTCTTTATTCTGCCGGATGCACGGAGGGGACAGCTTCTCCCAAAAGCTGTGCATGCTGAGTAAAGGAAATTTTCTGTTTATATTCTCATTTTTTTCATTGATTGTCCCAGACTAGACATAGGCACAACAATAATTTCCCCAAGATCATTAACATATTTCCCCTCCCCTTTATGCACGCTTTCTTGTGTGGTGGTCCCTGGTGGTCGTGGACCCCAGTGTCCCAGGTGGCCTGGATGAGTTGGCAGGACACTGGGGCTGGTGAACTTCCAGTTCTCCTTATTACAAAATGGGAATTGTGCAGTTCCATAGGCTTTGGTAGAACAAGCATTGTGTGAGCTCACCAGGTGCAGACAATTTATCACCTGGTAACATTCTTAACCACCAAATTAGCCCAAAGTATTTGGACCATGCTTTTAGGCACATGGTGGCATTCTTGGGAACGGTCCTTTACAGGGCCAGGAGCTGGCCTCAAGGATTGTTGCAGGTCCCTTCCAAGTCAGTGTATTTTGTGATTCTGTGGTATTTATTTTGGTCAATTAAAGTTTATGGTCAGGCAGTGTATCATTAAATTTCAATAATGGAAGAAACAGAGTCAATCAACAGTTTTCTGTTTAAAATTTAGTAGTCACCTCAGAGTAATAAATCAACTGGTGGTTTTGACATGTGGAACATTCATGGGGAAAGTTCCTGATCTACAATGTTCAGGCTTCATTTTCCATTTTCCCTCTTTTTTTCTCTCTCTCTTATCACTTTTTTTTTGAATAAAAATTTTGTCCTTAACCTGAGAAGACCTTCATACGAATTCTTTATCAACATGACATCTTTCTGCATAAAACTGGTATTTTATTTAGTAACTGGTATTTTCCATGACAAAAGTGTTTTGCTGAAAAATCCCAAGCAGCTATTTTACTGGATTTTGGTTAACCAAACTCTCTGATTTAGAATTTTGCTTATGAAGTTAATCAGACCTTAATAACAAATGTGCAGATAAACTGAAAGATCTGGGTGAACAATTCAGGGCACACAGAGAGAGTTGATTAATTAAGATCTTAATTGCTAGTAAATTATTCACAAAGTAGTGTTGGGTTTAGACTTTGTTTTTTTCATTATTGAAAACTATGCAGTGGTTCAGTCACTAGAAATAGCAGTTTGCCTTATAGTTTTCTTGCAAGATATTGGTACTGC
This sequence comes from Picathartes gymnocephalus, assembly GCA_013390045.1. Taxonomy (NCBI): domain Eukaryota; kingdom Metazoa; phylum Chordata; class Aves; order Passeriformes; family Picathartidae; genus Picathartes; species Picathartes gymnocephalus. Next base: position 30,801 of record WEKY01054339.1, read on the forward strand.
CTGTCATTGCCAGAAATAATGCTGTGCCTTGCCCACTTCCTGCTCTCTCTTTTTTCCTAGGAAGTAAAATTATGCAAAAGGGCATAAAAATAGAGAAAGATGATTTGGGGGGAGCAGGGAGATTCTGCACTTCATGGAAAAACACAGCTGAGCATATAAATTTCTTATGGTCTGGGGATCATTTTTCCTCTGTCCTGTCTTGTCTGTTTGTGCTTCTCCTTGTTGCCTTTCTTTCTTTTTTCTTTATAGTGGGGTTTTGTTTTGGTTTGGTTTTGTGGCTCTTGTCTTTTTGTATCTCTTTTGCAGTGCTATCCAGAAGACTTGGTTACAGGTAGAATAATTAATGAAACCAAAGTTTGTATAGTAAAAGTTAAAGGTGTATTTCAATGGAAATAAATTGGTCCCATTTTGTCACAGCATCCAGTTCTAGAATGAAGGCATGCAGAAGATTTTAGTTTAGTAATCTGTCTGAAAAACTGCAGTGTACAGAAACATATTCCTAATAAAATGTCAGCAGCGTGACAAAGAGCATTTTCTGTATGACACAACAGATATCACCATCTGGAGACATACATGATAATTACTGATTTTACTTGGGCTTGAAATCAAGTATTCACTCCTCAGTTGTATTTCTGGAATAAGTTACTTCTCCCATGTGCAGTTTAATGAAACCTAAGGTACTTGCAACCATCATGTATAAATGCAAGTGGCAGCTGCCTTGTATCTATAAAACAGAAATCATGATAAAGTAATTTTAAAAAAAAGTTGGTTTCCACAGAAAGAAATCAACAAAATAACATGTTCTGCAGAAAACTTTGAGAAAAATAGTTAGACAACAGGTAACAAGATTGCTATACAGCAAAGATCAAACTCTATATTTGGGAAACCAGAGAAGAATCCAGTTCATCACACATTTGTTTCTGTTAATTTTATGAATGACCTATTAAAGTTTTGTCTAGAAAAAGCAATCTAGTAATTGTTATACTAAAACACAGAAAACCACAAATTTTTCCTGACAAGTAAAGCTGATTTGTAGTGCCACAGGAAAACTAAATTAAATCCCGAAATGCAGTGAATGACTTTTTATTCTTTCCCCTTTTCTTAGCTGCTTTCATCAGGTTGCCCTAGCAAGGGCAACTACTATTAATCATCTTGTGTAATTGTTTTTTTCCTCTTACAATCCTCCTAGAATATCTCTATTTGCCAACAGTAACTTATAAAGTATTATTCTGAATCAATTCTGTCACCAGAATTCCTGGCTGTATTTCAAAGGGAACGCTTTTAAATGATAACCAAGAATGCTGTAATTCTGTATATAAAATTTTATCATCTCTCAGCAATTTAGAAGCATTTTCTCCATCCAGCAACTATGACAATCCTTGACAACACAGACTCTAGTCTGAGATACATCAATATACGAGGCCAGCGAGACATTTTTGACAAGAATCCTGTGAACCTATATCATGCTCCAGAGTTTGGTTATGATAACGAGGTATGTTGTGTTTCAATGTGACAAAAATGCTCTGGCATTCCATTGCAGGACAAACGCGAAAAGCATAAGGAAATTGCACCAGTGGCTCCACGGCTCTACTCACAGAAGAAAGAAGAACAAACTACCAGTGGGAGATTAAACTCACAGCTGCTTCTGCTAGCAGTGATTTAGTTGATTTATTAACTAATTAAGCCCCTTAGCAATCCTGTGAAAGATTTATAATCATGTTATTCCTAGTAAAAGTGCAGGGGAAGGAAGAAATTTGCTTCAGGCATTTATTTCTCAGAAGTGAAGAAAACATTAGCCTTTCTCTCCATACAAACAGGAAAAGAAAATCACTGTTCAGCAATGGGTGCCTTGAGGACCCATCCTTTAGCCAGCATTTCCCAAGAGAAAACAGAGAAAGTTGCCACAGCACAAAGCAAAATTCATTTTGGTCAGTCTGTGTAAGCTTTTTGGCTTGAAGGAAGGCAGGCAGGCATGCCCTCCTCTGTGACCTCCTCAAAAGGAATACTGCCCAGGCAAAGGACAGGAAAGACAAGGTGCCTGGATTCTCCCTCCTTCTGTGAACCATGCAGGCAAATCTATCCAGGAAGGTTTCCATTGTGCTTATATGTGTGGGCTTTGGTCATCAGGCTGTGTCCACAGTGCCAAACACTCTACCTTCACCCTCAGTGCCCCCCTGAGCTAAATACAAGGAAAGCATCAACTTCCTGCTGCTGCCAGTCCTCACCCTGATATCCATTTATAGTGATAGCAGGGTGGATGTAAACCAAGCCAGGCTTGTAGAAGGAAAAGACCCTCAAAATGAACTTTTCAGAAATGTTTGTGAATTGACCTACAAAGGGCTGAAAGATAGTTGTGACTTGTGGGGTGAGGGGCAAGGGATGCTGGTGTTTCTGCAGTACTTGGAACATCACGGACAAAGGCTGCCATCTGTTGTCTCTGATGCTGCAACTGCGCAGTCTGCCTGGGTTATTGTGAACAAGTTCACATCTCTCTACAGCTAATAACCAAGGAACAGAGCTCTTGGCATGCACGTTTTTATTCAGTTTTCAGGCTTTTCTGTAAAAGATAACAGACTAATATACTGAGGCAGAGCATTCTCTTGGTATCTGCAGTATTTGTTAATTTTTAAACTCATGCATTCTTTGTAGAACAAAGCCTTGTGGGTACCTTTCTTTGGATGGAAGGTTTATTCCTGAACTATATAAATGTACTAGCAAAGAATTGAAGTTAATTTATGTTTCAGTCATCTGTAAAACAGACATGAGGAAAACCATAACCAAGAATTACACTTTCCCAGGGCATTAATAAGAGATTACATTTATCATCTGGATTTCTTGAAATGAAACGTGAAAGCAACCAACTCAAATTCCAAATAGCAATTAAACACAGCTTTAGGGGGAAAGCATTGTTGATAATTGAGTTTTGCAACATTCATTTCATGGACCAGATTTTGTCCCAAGGAATATTCAGTGCAAGGGAAAAGATCACTAATCCCCCTTAGATCCGATTTGCAGGGGAGCATCTATCTAAGCAAGGGGACAGATCTGGCACAGGAAGCTTGACCCAAGCTACTCCCTCTACAACTACTTTATGGGTGGCTGAATTGCACCTACCAGCTCGATGAGAGAGTTTTTGGCAGAGAGTTCTCCCCAGAAAGAGAGCTCACACTGTGAGAGTGCCAGCCAGGACAAGAAGACATGTCAGCTCTTTTATAAACTACTAACCTGAGTGGTTTGGTCTACCACATAGTTTAATGCAGGTATTTCACAAAAGTGCCATGAGCTTGATATATCCTTCCTTGAAAATTAGACAGTAGCAAGAAACACTTCTTAGCTGTGAAATAGGCATTTTTATATGACACAAGAATGTAGCATTTTGTGTAAACTATGTGTCAGGTTCTTTGTCAACATTCTTCTGCTGAAAATACTGGGCTTACCTACAATGCCTGAGGAATTGTCTCAGTATTTTTGTGATCAAAAATAATGCCACTTATCCAGCTGTGCTACAAATTGAATTAAATGTTGTCATATAGGCTGTATATAAAGCTAAGCATGTCTATGGCCACTACATTGTGTACAAGCCACAAAAGTGGATTTGTATGACAAGGACAGATAACAATAAATTTAAAGTTGTCGATTCACTTTCACCTGTAACACATAGCAAGGGTCAGTTCTTGCATCTCCCTCATATGTCAATAATAGCATCTGAAAGAAGAATAATTTCTATGTTTTGCTTGAAAAAGTTCTTCCTCCATAACCTCCCAAGGTTTTTGCTAAGCAGTGTCTAGCATCCAGCTTTATTTCACTCATTACTTGTGCTCTGTAAAACACAGCACAGCAATCCCTAGGTATAGGTCAGGCTCCCACAGTGTTGATTAAGGACAATGTTCATACACAAATGTATACAGCTGTGTAGTAGATGAAAGATGTCATGGAGATGCAAGGAAAAAGTTAAGGTGAGTGCAAGAGCTTTCATAACAGTACCATCGGTACAACTCTGGTCTTGGTGGGCTTTGGAAAGTGAGTACAGTCTCACTTTCTGCATGAAGACACTTCTCTTGTAGTTTTAAGATTTTCAAATACTTAAAAAGGAGAATAACTTAGACCTCATGAATTATCCCACTGTAATAAACGTGGCTACATTAGTTCCTAGACTAATTTTTGGTCTTTATAATACCAGAGCAAGAAGAAATGCAACACAAGAAGGAGAGTGTGCAGCACATGCAGGTGATTAGAAGAACAGAAGGGACCATCTTCTGAAACGTAGTGCTAGACACTCTGGTAAAATACATTGCATATCCAAGACCAACACAAAGCTTATTTTGGAAAAACTGACGGTTAAAAACTTTTCTATTGGTATTGTCAAGAGAATTTTAAGGTAATTAATCAGTTTCTATTTGTTACGCAGAAGTATCATTAAACTTGGTTAAAACAGTGACATCTATTATAGGTTCTTCCATTATAATAAATACTTGTCAGTTTATAACATTGTTATGGATGCATTTCTATTGCTGAAATTAATCTTTGTCTACAATTTACTTTTTTGTCTATATTTTGGCAGTTAGAGCAAAGCAATTCTGCCATTATCAGAAAATGACTCTGTGTTTATAAAAATTTAGGTTGGCTAGGCTGTGATGGCTTGATAAGAATTTTGTAATGGACTCAATGATGCAACTGGCTCTGAGCTGGTCCTTGCCATTACAGTGCCTACAAACAGTCCAAGTACTTTCCATTAGGGAAGTGCAGAAAGAGAACAGGACTTTTCTTGCAACTTGATCCTACTGATTATTAAGTATCAGACCCAGCAGATCCCAACTTTCCTGTGCTCCTATTACGCCTCCTTTCTGCATTCAGTCAACGTAAACAAAATCCTACAGTGAAAAACACAGCCAGAAATTGGGCTGTGGGTCAGACTTATTCAGCTTGGATAAATTACAAATATTAATTATTTGGGGTTCATTTTGGTTTGTTGGTTTTAGTCTGATTAGTCACTGTACAATCTTTTTATAGATAGTTACACTTAACCCAGAAAAATATACTGAGTTAAAAATCATGATTATTTGTTAAACTCAAAGGTGCTTTTATCAATGCAGAAAACAGTGATAAGTCACACTTGCTTTACTTTGTTATGGAGCACATTTTGTGTTTTTAACTTAATATTTTAATTTTTACAATAAATAGGGCCTGAGAAAATGTCAAACACATGCACACAAGAATCCTTACATGGCCTTTTATCCCTTATTTTATCTACCTTACCCATATATTCACTCTCCAAACATTTGAGCCAATAAGGTGAGCATCTAAGGATCTTCCATGAATGGAAAAATATCTAAATTACACTTACATCAAATCTATCTCAACAGTTTTAACCCTGTGACCATAGCTAAATTAGTATTGCAGCTTAGCATTCCAAGTGGATTATAAAAATTTCTGGTTAGAAAACAATATAGATACCTTATCCACACATTTAAGCCATTTAAGCCAAACATGTTCTTTTATTTTTATATTCTATTCCCCAAATAGCAATAACCTCTTCAGGTTAAAAAAAAAAAAAAAA
>WEKY01054339.1:36387-83337 GCA_013390045.1 Picathartes gymnocephalus
AAAAAAAAAAAAAGGGCTATATCTGAATTCATTTACTTATAGCAAACAGAGAAGTTTCTAATTAACTAGCACTCTTAAGGGTCTGGTTTTTTCCCCTCTCTACTTTTCTTCAAAACAAATATCATTAATGTGCCCAGGAAAAGGAGAAGAGAATCAGCCTGGGACAGAGAAGAGGAAGATGAAGCAGTGTAGCTGTGTAGCTGTTTCCTGGAGTGACAAGGTGAGGGCTGGATGTGAATCCATCTCAGCTCTCTTGGGTAGTCTCTAATCAGGTTCAATAAAACATGAACATTTGAATAAGCTGACCTGCAGTCATTCAAGATTAAATGAAATGCAAATGAAAACAGAAGGTAAAAATAGTTTGCTTTCTGTGCAAAATTCCTTTTGTATATGTCTGGAAAAGCCTGACATGCACATAATATAAACCAGTATAACTTAATGGAATATTCTAATTTTCTATTTTTTTAAATACATTTTTGGAATGAAACGTCATACTTAATAAGGACTTCTAGAATACTTCAAAGTATTCTTCAATACTTTGACTTTTTACATTTGTAAAGCCATAGCATTATCATTTCCTTAACATTCATGTCACAAAAACCCTCAAGAACAACTTTCATCCAAGATCCATTATGATCAGTTGTAGGTAAGCCTACCATAAATGTCTCTGCTCAGAAGAGAATGTACAACAATTGCAATTTAAGTGAGGCCTCTTTTGTACCAAAAATTCATATTTATTCTTTCTTGGTAGCATATTTTAGATTTCTTCTTGCCTTGGAAGAATATTTTAAGCTACTACCCAGACAATATCTTAAGAATTTATTTGACTTTAATCACTTATAAAGTGTTCAGAACATTGGTTGCATCCATATTTTCTAATGACATATTTTAATGGAAAATGAATCATTTTAGCACTGTTGGTTGAAATACTTGTTATGGTCCAGTTTTTAAAGATATTAGAAATGCCTCTGCTCAAATAAGGGTGCAAAAAAGACCGTATGCCAAAGTCAAGAGTATGGGGTTTATTTGATAGTAAATATGGGAGAGAGGGAGAGAAAAAGGGAGACAAAGGAAGAGAAAGAAATAGAAAAGAAGTGGGGGGACAGAAGGAGAATGACAGAGGCAGATCAAGGAAAATATCACCACTGTGTGGATCCAAACGATGTTCTGTTGATCCTCTCCAGCTGGTCTTCTTCGTGGTGAAGGTCCCCCCCAAAAAGCACAGAATCCAATGGATTAATATATGCTCAGGCCGGGCCAGCTGGGAATGCCAGGGACAGTTTTTTGCAGCAGACTCTGGATCTGTTGCATCATTTTGCATCACATGCAGTCCCGTGGTGAAAGGTCTCTGGGGAGCACTTTGGGGGGTCTTTGATGAATTATGACACCCCTCAGCTGCCTCTCACGTCAGCGTCCCGTGGATGTGGCCTTTCCAGGGTTGGGGGTTCCACAGCCGGGCCGGTTTGTGTAAGGGAGGATGGGTGCTCACTGCCTCCGAGCAGAGGTTACACCGCCCATCCGAAACCTCCTCCTCTGCCTCGGCTGGGGTGGAGTCTGTGCCAGCCTGGCCTCTGTGGGCTGTGGTGTCCCCACCCCAAACCCAGCCAGGGATGATTCTCTGGTGCCTTTGGCTTTCTTGTGGTTGCATACCTTCCCCTCAGCCTTGTTTATTTCTCCCTAGAATTGAGATGATTGAACAGTAGTGTCCCCTCTATCTTATCTAGGCAGCTTAACTCACAGTCCAAAGTTCCAGTCAGGCATCTTCAGGGAGGGATGGGCTTTTGTGGTTGTAGCTTCTTCATACGGATTTTGCTGTAATGGGCAAAAGTCCTTAATAACAATGTTTAACAATTTCAGTCCCTGAAAATATTCTGGACAAAACATTAATTCTCAAAATAATAACCTGCTTACCAATAGTCAATTACTGCACAGAGAGAAACCAGCTTTGATGGAGACAGTGATGCAAATAAGGTTTTAATTTATATGAAAAGCAGCCATGACAATTTTGATGCAATTATTTCTAAAATAATTTTGCAATTTTTCTGTATTTTTGTCATTAAAATAAAGAATAAAAAAATATATAATTTCTACCTTATGTTGCTATACCTAAAATTGAAGTAAATATTAGTACATATGCCAATATTTCTCCAGCAATGCAAAAATCTGAATCAAATCTACCCACATCCATATTTATCACAGCAATATGGAGAAATAGGGGTTGATTTCATGCACCTTTTGTCTTTATCTAGAATTTTATCAGCAATGAATCTGCAAAATACTTGTTCTCAATTGTTTATCATAGAATCATAGAATGGCCCGGGTAGGAAGGGACCTTAAAGATCCCCTTGTTCCACTCCCTGCCATGGCCAGAGGCACCTTTCACCAGACCAGGTTGCTCAGAGCTCCATCCAACCTGGCCTTGAACACTGCCAGGAATGGGACAGCCACAGCTTCTCTGGGCAACCCGTGCCAGGGCCTCACCACCCTCACAGGGAAGAATTTCTATGTAACACCTAATCTAAAATTTATTATTTCAGATTATTATTAACTTGAATTTATGATTAACAGAAAAATAAATCCATTCTTTCACTTTGAAAAGCTGATCTCATTGCGTAGGTAGATGTTTTCCCTAGAGAGTGATTGCTTTTCCCTCATTCAAGTTTTCTTGTCATTCATTGTTTTCTCACTGGTTTTTAATTTTTATTTGTGCATGTGAATGTCTGTGGAAAAGAAAACACAGATCTTTTTTCTCTATCAATGCAATGAAAGCAACCACACAATCATTCATCCTATGTGGAAGCAATCAAGAATGACAGAAAAACAACCACCAAGACCTCACTGGAAAGCAGGGATCAGAGTCCAGAGCCATGGAGGAGTGTCTTCAAGGCCTGATAAGGGACTTTCTGATGCAGGAATGCTTGGAGGGGACCCTGTGCCCTGGAGCTTTTCATATGCCAGAAAGACTATTGGAAATTCCATCCTCTGTACACAAGGGAATCGATGGACAAAGACTCATTTCACATTGAAGTGTCCCGACCCATCCTGTGGCTGCTGGGACATCTCAACTGACACCAAGCCCAGGGCAGGCAGGACTGGCACAACTCCCTTTCCCCGAGCCAGTGGAGAGGAGAGTGGCTGAGGAAACAGGTGGCAAATCTGACTCCTGAATGGAGACCTCGGTGGACAAGGGGTCTTGGAACTGTGCGTGGCCTTTTCCTCTGTGATAGCTGCAAAGAGAAAGCTAGGAACCAGAGACCCCTGGTCTATGTCTTTCCCTTTCACTGGATAATTTTCAAAACAGTTTGCTTAGGCTCTCAGCATGACTAGATTTACTCATTCTGGAAATCTGTAGATAAGCATTGTGGAAAATGACAGCTGGGAGAGAATGTTTCATGTGTTTGCAGGCACATATATTGTTATTGAGCCTTTGGAGCTTAATGGCTGGCTAAAAATGTGGTGGTGTGTTCTGCAAAAAATTAATTTTCACGAAAACCTTCTTTTTTCTAGGAAGTAAAAATTTTATTTTCCAAAAAGAAATAATGTAAAAAAAAAAAAAAAAAGAAAGAAAAACCCAAAAACTGGGATGGGGAGGGTTCTTTTGATTTTCATTTGGATTTTAATTTTCTAAATTTTTGAACCTCTATTCTGAAACATCTGCGACTATTTGAAGATTACTTTTTTTGTTTCCACCTTCTGTATTGTAACTCTTGTCACTAAATACATACCAGGAGAAAGACCCTAGAGAGATGCAATGTGTCAGAACTCTGCAGAAACTGAACAATGAGGTCTTTCAAATTATATGTTTTGCATGAGGTTTAAAACCAAGAAAATACAATGAAGATTTTGAAAACCCCAAACATCAACCGTAGTTCACTGAAGCATTGAGAACAGAAAAAAGAAGGAGAAAAAAAATTAAAATTTTCAAAGAAATAAAAACAAACGCAGCAACCTTTTGCATTTTGAAACCATTGAAATTCACGCAAATTCTCAAGAATTGCACTTAACATTGCTACCATATTTGTCTTTCAGGTATGTGCTGTAGGAATTACTCAATGTAACTGAATTTTATTATAGTAGATATATTCATAAAATGAGGGCATGGCAGAGCTCCTGTTTGGTGAACAATGGTAATTTCTACCTCCCACTTGTAGGTACAAAACAGAGAAAGAAATCTGCAGGATAGTATTCCCAACCATAGGGATCTCTGGTCACTACTAACAAGCTCAGCTTCTCAAACCCTATGTGCCCTGTAGCTCAATAAATTTATTCTGTCTATAAGTGTTCATATTGCTATTTGCTTTAAATTATTCAGAGCTTTTTGTGTAAAATATTAAAAAAAAACAAATTCTGCGCTGAAAACATAAAAAACCTTTGTCCATACTGAATTACAAAGCCCAGTGTGATCATCAACTGCAACAAAAACCACCTGGGATTGCATACACAGTCCATAGGTGTTATGAAGTGTAATAAATACCTTGAAATGTGGTACTGGAAATTCTAAATGTAGGTGAGTTAATCATTAGCTAGTTATTTCCCACTGGTGTTTTAAAAGGAGAGAAGTATCAATAATATTTAGTTCAACATGACTACTGGAATTATTCATATGGATTACTCACAGACATTTATTTTTGGGTTAAGATCCCCAAAGTCTCTGTTATCACTGAAAAATCCTAGATTTCATTAGAGGTTAATTTAAAGCAGAATCCTAAATTCAGTGGCCTGTAATAAATTTTGGGGTAGCTTTTATACCTTACCAAAAAAGGAAGGCTGATATTGATGACTATTCTGAACAAAATTAATGCAGTAAAATATAATGGACTTTATGAGAGAAATAAAAAAATAATGGGAGAATGAAATTCTCATTTTCTTCTTTTCACCTCTTTTAGGCCTTTATCTCTTTTTTTAGCATGAATCATATTAACAGATGGATTGCCTCCATTTTTACTTTTATTTTTCTATTTCCATTTCTGGATTACTCATTTTGTGAAGTTTAGCATAGCCTGTTTTGCTTATAGGTTAATGTAATTAATCCTGAATCTACTAATGTCAATAAAAGAAATCTGACCAAAATCTTCTTCTTCTGTCTTGACAAATGATCCTCCATGGAAGCCAGCAAATGGAGATGCCTCAGAGCAGACCTTCCCTGCTGTCTCGGGCATATTACCACCAGCAGTCTTTCTGTTCTCAGTTGGTTTTGTCAGCAAGACAACCTTAAGCAGAAAGGCTCGGGAAAGCTGTGACAAATCAGCTGAGGTTAGAAGTCAATATACTTTTCTCTCTCAAAAATTAACTAAACTTATTTTAGCTTCATTTTACTAATGAATGACCATGTCCATACCGGAGGTCAGTAAACTTCCCTGAACATGAGCTACATTCATATCTTTGGTTGATTATCTCCAGAAAAGCCTGAGTCTCATCTTGCAGAGGAGCACTTAAGACACTGGCAGTTCCCATTTCACTGATAGCTGAGCTTCCTAAGGGTGGTCTTTTCCTATTTCTTTCTGGCACAGTGTCTCCTAAATACAGCTACATTAATGGCTCCTTCTACTATTTATTTCCAGGCATTCCTAAAGGTCTTTGAAGATTTCATTTCCAAAATACCCAGGTGTACTTAAACCTACAGAGTGCAGAAAGAAGAGACTCCAGCATCTGACCTACACTGGGGTTCTTCATTAATTCATTTGGCTTTGGGCTTTTCTTCTTAGAGATCATTAAAAATACAGGCAGTAGCATTGGCAAGACCTGATCTAATCCCTCCCTGCACCTATCCCCAGGCAAAGCAAATTATGCCTAATCCATGTCTAACAGCTGTTTGTGTAACTGTTCTTAAGTAATCCTGTAAAGCTGATAACCCCTGCAAGAATCTATTTTAGTACTTCTTAGTAGAAATGTGAATACCTTCTGCTCTGCAGTGCGTTCCTGAGTTCTCACACTCCAGGAAACCCAGCTAATAGATTACTTGTCTGTTCTTTTATGTAGAACATCCAAGTCTGCAGTGATCTTCACTTTAGTAAACAGTTTTCACTTTTTCTCAAAAGTAGTTTACTAATTCCATCTCCCATGCTGTTCCTTGTGTTTCTGATAGGAAGGTGTACAAAACTGGACATGGTACAGCTGCTAAGATATTACCAAGGAAATCTGTGCATCCCAATGCTTTCATAGACTCCCACAGTGGTTCAATGCTGTGATAAAGGTATGGAAATTTAGCAGAAAATGAAACCCTTGGCATTCTAGCTGGTCCTCAGCAACCAGATGGGCAGGGGCACCTGGACACAATTTCTGATTATTGCCAATTCAGCACTAGAGGTCTGGTCAAGTTCAATAAGAACTTTCACCAGCACAAATTCACAAATCGTGTAATTTACCAGTTCAGTAGTACAGGTGTGTTGTGTTCCAAAAGGGCTTACATGAACCAGAGACACTAAGAATATGGTTTATTGAAGCAGCAGGAAACCAGGTTCTGGACTGATCGTGATAAATGCAGTAACTACAGAGTGTTAATACATGTCTTGACAGAAAGTATAGTAACAGAGATCTGTTAACAAGATAAATAGATAAAGATAGATAGAGGGATGGATAGATAGATAGATAGATAGATAGATAGATAGATAGACAGACAGACAGATAAAAATTAATGTTCCCAGCTGTGTTCCAACGCAGTTGGAAGCACAAAGCTCACCTTAAGGCATTCCTTCAGGAGAGGACACAGTCCATCGACTGATCCCAAGCAGGCAGAGGTGTTTTCCCCCTCTCTTCTTTTCCCTCTCTTTTTTTTTCCCTCCTCTGACTATTTCTGCCCTAAAGCCCGCTCTTTTAGACTATAACTATTGCACCTCCCCAATGGGGTAGAACAATCACATGTTGTAGGTAGGATTTGGGACTTTGGTCATAACTGTGTCACATCTCATGTTCATTTGTATTTCAAAGGATGTGAAAGTTACTATGAAAATAGGGCTTAATAAGAGTCAGTTAACTTTGGTCCGAATTTGTAGCTGATAAAAGAGGTAGAATAAACACTCCTCCACTTACTGAGGCAGCAGTAAAGGCCCTCTGACCTTCATCAGAGGGTCTGTGCACATCCTCATCTCCTTAAGGAACCAGATGTACAGCGAGGCTTCTTTTTCACAGTGAGGAGAGTGGGCTGTTGGCTGGGACAGAGGCACAGGTGCTGTTCTGTGCCTCAATGAAACACTGCTGGGCCATGAGGTCTCCACTCCAGACCTCATTCACTTGTGAGGGCTTGCTCGAGCCAGGTGCAAGACAAGGGAGGGGCCCAGCTCATGTTTTTTTCAGCTAAACTCATCAATGCTACACCAGCTCAAGGCAACAGAATAGCACATTTGAGCATTTACCACGCTTATAGGCACAGTGTTTGAGTGACACTTCTCAGCAGAACAGCTGCCTAGTCACTCCATCCTTCAACTTCACTAAGTCAAACATAACATTTTGCATATTTCCTTTGCTGATTTGCATCTTATTTACCTTGAGCAATTTCTTCTGAAGCAGGTTTTCCCAAACTTTTGTCCCCACAGATGTTCCACTTAGTACTAAGTGGTACATCCAAGTGAGCTCTGCGTGACAGAGTTCATCAGTCAGGTAGTATCTTTCTCTTCAACACATGTATCATGCAAAGCCTTAATAATGTAATGTTTGTAAGGGAAGTCATAGCCAACTTCCACTTCAGAAGCTTGAGGACAAGACAGGAAAGAGACATTCTTGTGGCTCACTTTGTCTTTAATGTCTTGCTTTAATCTCCTCATACCAAACGACTGGTCTCATTTTGCTCCCAAACACTTAGAAGCATTTTGTGCGTCTAGATGAGAGAAGATTACTAAAAACTAAGGATAAGAAAATAGAATTGGTAGATCTTTGACTCCTTTCCATGTGAGGAAGAAGGTGGGATTCACATTAAAACTGAGGAGGACTGACGCGATGCCCTGTGAGCCCGGTTCCTAGAGGCACCACGCCAAGATGAAGTCTCCTGATGGAGCTCCACGAGAGCAGTGGTAAGGCAAACCGAGTGCCACCTGAGGGCAGCTGGCAGAACGCGTCCGGATAGATAAAAGAAAATGAGGAGGACGTCAAGGGATCAAAATACCAGGCAACAAAAGTTCATTTGCCCAATGGGTGATCCACTCAAAGGACCCTGAGCTAGAGAGAGCATGGGTTTATACGGGTTTCAGAAACTGGGTGGAGCATGGGACAGGAACCAATAACAAAGGAGTAAGGTGGGGTTTACAATACAATGGGCATCTTAGGTATCCAATAAGATTAACAGGGAGGTGGGCTTACATACAAAGGGCCAATAGACAACGTTACAATCAGGAACTTTCTAGAACAAGGGGAAAGGTTTTGGGAGATTGACAAAAGAGAGGGAGTGAGGGTCAAGCAAAACTGGGAGGGGAAAACTGTCAATAACAGAGGAACATACCAACACTTCTAAACAATGGGGGGAAAAGCAGAAACAACCAGTACATAAAGAAACACAACTCTTCATATCAAAGAACCTCCTGCAACAGAAGACTCTTCAGGGGTGGAGAACACTTAAAAATATATTAAATATAAGAGAAAAAACACAATCCAGTTTTCTGGCCTTCTTTTCATGTTACTTTTAAAGCATGCATAAAAACCTGAATTCAAACAAGTTCATTGTCTTCTGCAGGGCAAGGTTTCATATTGGCTTCCCTATTTGGAAAAAAAAAAATTCTATTAATTATCACGACCTGGATGGAAACTTTGACTTTCTGTTTTAGTAATGAATCTATCAAAATTTCTTTGTTTAGAAATACCTGTGATTGTGCCATATAATCCATCACATTTTGATCAAAATAAATAGTGATCAGCCAATTGATAACACCGTTATTAACAGTTAAAGTTCGGTGCCAATAAAATCACCTTCCAGAGAAACAGAACTTAATATAGATAAAATGTTTCACTCTGAGTTAATACTAATTTGATTTATCAGTTTAATTTGTTACTACTTCAGTTTCATATCCTTTGTTTTATGAATTTTGCCCATCATAACATATAAATTTAATTGCCATTTAATGTCTAATTTAAGACCCTTCAGAATGTTTTACTCTGATTAATTTAATTAATTAATGATAAATTATGAAAATCTGGTTAATTAAGAATTGTAATGAATAAGTACAGTGGTGTGATTTATCATGCTCATGAGAGTATCCCATTGGAATCAATGTAATACGCATGTCCATACTATAAATAGGATAATTTTGTGGCTATGAGTCAAGCAATTTGGAAGAAAAAAGCAGTAAAGTTCTAATGGTTAGGTCATGATACTGTTTTTCACTAGAGGTAAGCATGTCTGCATTACAAATTGCGATTTCAGTGGATGACCTGTTTTTTTAATTTATGCAAATTTGTGTTGTGTTTTACTCTCATCTCCCTGACATATCGAGCATTGCTGTATCTTCTGTCTTGTCAAGGGTGTATTTGACACCACATTGCTGTGAGTGGTTATGTTACTTAATTGTCCTTAATGGTTTCAAACCACACTCAAAGAAGAGATGTATTGTGAAGTACTGTTGAAGAGCATAATGTTTTCTCTACATGAATTGGAGGAGCTCTCAAAATACACTTCAATAAATACACAGCTTTAAGCTGTACCTTGCATTTTTGTAGATGTATAGCTTTATACTGTACCAGTCTTGTTTTGATGCTTATAAAATATGCTAATAGATGTGGAATTAAACAAGATAGTTTGACTAGTGCATACGATTGCTTATGCCTTTCTTCTCACATGAATCTTCATATTCTTCAAGCAAAGATTGATATAAGTAGTACTAGTACACCAACATAATGCCAGGTATATATTTTGATATTTCTGTTCTTCAGGAAAACAAAATATCAAAATACTCAGTCAAAATATAAAATCTGTTTTGGAGAACATCATTGAATTTCAGTTCAGAGATATTTAATAATCATATATCCCAGAAAATAGATATGTAGGTGCACGCCAGATTAAAATAAAAGCATTTCCTATTGATGTTTATGGCAGCCAAATCTATATTTTGCGTGTGTGTGTGTGAGTGTTTGTGTGCCATAAAATATGATAACTCGAACTAGCTGAATATAAATTTACTAACCTCATTATGTATATTCTTTTTCTGAAAGAAGATTTAGCAACTAAGCTGAAAATGATGCATTTTCAGAATCAAGCCCTAACCTTTCCAACTAATTAATTTGCTATTAATCTTTCAAATGTTGTTTATTCATTGCACAGTGAAAAGTGTGTGGTGGGATGAGGGAATGAAGAAAAGAAGTGCATGTGGAGCTACAAGGGCTGCAGTACATCCCACGGATTGGGAAAGGAGGCACATGAAAAGCCTAATATCACATCTGATAATAGGAGAGAGGTGCCGTGCCAAGACTGGTATTGCTGCCGGGAAAAGCAGGGCCTCCCAGCGTCTGTTGACCTTGTGCCTGTCAGGGGCTGTTTGTATTTGCAGAAGGCAGCCCGTTCCTCCCTGCTCGGAGGATCCCAGCAGGAACAGCTGCCTGGCTACACCTCGCCCTGGCGAGAGGCTGCATCCCTCGCTGAGATCCTGCCGGCATCCAGCGAGCAGCTGTTTCCCCTAAAGCAGGACACCATAGAACACCACGGACTGCCAAACACGGACCCTCCTCAAGGATTCCACAGACAGGAATTTGCCTTAGGGGACCCAGGAAAATGTGAGATTTGCTGTTTGTTGGGATCATCTTCAACCAGATGTACAATAAGAGGTTTTGAGGAGAGGGGAAGGAAGGAGGGAAACTATATTTCAATTTAACAGTAGCCTGGGGCATAATATAATTCCAGTTTAGATCAAGTGAGAAACTGTAATATTTGATGTTTGCTGTATTTTGAAATAGAACAAGTGCTATGATTAAAATTTTGTAAAAACATAATCTTATGGTCAGATGCTCCAATACCTTTGCCATACTGAGCAGCATTTTAACACCCAAGTTAGGAAACAACTTAAGGGAGCTAAGCATGGAATAATCAGTTTTCCAGGAATTTAGGTCTGTGTCTTTTGGGTCTTTTAAATACCCCATGAATTATCTCACTTTGAAAATGAAAACATTGTGACTAGTGTGCACAAATGCACAGCATTTTGTGTAATAACTTATGCAAAAAATTTCAGATTAAGGCTACCTAATTTGTTTTTTACCAAAATGTATATTGGATTGTGCATACCATCAGCAGTCAAAAAAAAAAAAAGGAAAGAAAAAAACTAAAAAAAGAAAATCTTTATTTTATTCATTATTTATCTTCATCTTTTAATAATATGAATTTGAATGAAATAGAAGAAAGAAAAATATCATATGGAGAACACATTCATATTTTCACTATTTTAGGGATACACTTGTACAGCCTTGCCAAATTTCAATGGAATTCTAATAATACACTAGAAAAAAAAATCTATAGTAAAGAAGAGACCTTCAAGAGACAGGGATCAAAGAGATCAGCAATGCACTGAAGAGATATTTTTCTTGCAGAAAAAAAGACAGAATGTGCTTTTTGCCACGTTCTTTTAGATTTCACCACCTTCAAAATTGGAAATCTTTCTTTCTTGTTTTACATCAGAAAGACAAAATTCCATGTTTTCTTCCTTTCTCTTGCATGCACACACCCCTGCCAGCAATCTTTTTCATCTTATACGTATGTGGTGGTTTTATCCCAGGCAGCAGCTGTGCACACAACTGTTCTTCCACTCAGCAAGGAGGGTGGAGAAAACAGGAAGTGTAAATGTGAGAAAACTCATGGGTCAAGACAAAGGCAGTTTAATATGTGAAAAGACAAGAGGGATGTAATAAAAAACCAAAACCAAACAGCAAAAGCCAAAAAACAAGCGAAGCAAATCAAATTGCTCACCACTCCCCACAGGCAAATCACTCCCAGGCCAGTTTTTGATCAGCCAGCCACCTTCAAACCCAATCCTCCCAAGCTCTCTGTTCTCTACCACAGCTTTTATCGTCAATCACAAGGTCTCATGGTATCAAATACCTACACAGCTACTACAGATTTCAATCCATCCCAGCACAGGGTAACCACCACTGGCCAATCTGTGAGACAACAGGCACTACACCTGCTCTGTGTCATGTAGATGTCATACCACATTATATGGACCATTTAATGATTTTCAGGATTCTTCTAGAATGACAAGCATGAAGAAGATGTTCAAGAATAAGCCCTATCAGATTTATTTATATAGGCAGCAATAATGTACTTGACATTATAGTTTCTAGGCAACAAACATGAAAATTAAAAGATGCATTGAAACCATCTACAAATCATCTACAAAAGTTATCTTGTTTTCATTTCATTATCCAATATAGGTTCATTATTTTACTCCTACCCTTAAAATTTCATTGGTCAAGTAGAAAATACACCATCTCTATGTAAGTAATGAAGTAAAATGATGTGAATTAGTTTCCATAATGTTGGTAAAAGCTAAATGCTGTCTTCAGCAACCACAATATCTTGTGGATTGCAGGGAGCCAGATGCCAAAACAGAATTACCAAATCTTCAGAGTGCACCAACAGCAGCTCCCCCTGAATGAAAAGCACCTCTCAGTGGTGTGCAGCTCGTTGGTGGAGAGTTTCCAAACTTCGTCCTCAAAATAATTCGATACCTGGTACACTGGATTCATTGCACATATATCTACTAATGTGAACGAGCCTTTAATGAGGGTCTAACCTATTGCCCTAAATAAATTCTGGACTTAAAAAATAACTCTATTAAATTCTAGGGCTTTTCCAATGCAGGTGTTCAGATTAGATACTCTAATAATTCTTTGTGCTTTAAAGAGTGTTCCAGGCATAAACTATGCTGTTACGATGGTTTGCTCTGAACTCACGCCCTTCCACACTGCTTCAGCAAAACATGGACCATAAAACCAGCTTCAACTGGTTTTCAACTGCTGATCAGCCCATCATTTTATTTGCTTTTGAGCACATGCATAAAGGAAAAGCTTTGTAGAGATACTACTTAGTCCACTTGCAACTAAAATGTATTGAACATTGTCAGTGAAGATCACAAGAAAGACAAAAATCCAATTAATTCTCTGATATGGTAGAAGCTTATTAAGTTTCAGAAAAGAGCTTTCTATTTCTGACTGACCCCAAAATGCTTTTGAACAAACTAACTGGAACATATTGCAACAGCATAGGCAATTTTTCTCAAAAAAATTTTTCCCGAAAAAATTTTTCCCAGTTAGAGTCATACCAAAATCTGTCATAAGTTGCACAGATTAGAAGGCTAAACTAATGCTTACAAAGTTAAAACATCTGTACTCATTGCAGTGAGGTATGTCTGCATTATTTGGAATAAGTAGAAAAGTAAAAATAGTTAGAAAATATTTTTGGCCCAAATACTGCATTGTATTACTTATAATTTGTTTTATAATGTATTTCTAATTGTGCTTTAGCTATTGATAAATATTTTTCATTCACCCATATGTCTTAGTGGACTGTTTACTCATATTAAAACCTATTTTGTGCACCCAGCTAAGAAGTGGGTTTCTGTGACTGTTGGTGCCTGCTTCATACTTGAAGGGATCTGAAGCTTTTGTTTTCCTTATTATACTTTGAAGACCCTCAGTATTAGTTCTGTTCTCTGGTTTGATGATCTAAGCTTCATTTCTCTGTAAATTATCCATAAAAACTGAAGCTGTTTGATGATTCTGTCCTCCAAAATGTGAAAACAACATTTTAAATGGCTAAATACAGAGTCCTTCTGTCAACACACCTGTCTTCCATCAGACCTTTTGTCTTGCTACAAGGCCTAGATTCCCCCCAGAACAAAAAATAAAGCATGTCTGCTGAATGAATTAGCAGAGTTTAGTTCCATACATGTGTTTCCTCAGCAGTCATATTGATGTCAGTAAGAATACAGAACACATTTGACTTGATTTGTTGTTTGCTCATCGACGTGGCAGCTGTTTTGCCTTGCTGCAAGATTTCAGGCTACCTTTTCTAAAATTGGTTTGCTTTCAAAGATAGAGAAGGCAATGCAAAGAACGACTGTCCTCTCAGCGTTCTATTAAGCTGATGAGTAACAAAACATCTGTTGTGACTCCTTGGGAGGAGTGACCTGGAGCAGCAAAGCATGAGCTCTCTCTGTTGCTGAAGAGTGTGCCTGTGCCAGTTGTTCCAAAATAACATCCTCTTGCTGATTCCCCTGCTGTGAGAGCACTTCAAGCACAAATGCCTTACTTACTTTCTAGATGATGATGATCTGTAGCCACTCAACCATATGTTGTCTAGAACACCTTTAATCAAGAACATAGAGTTTAACTTGAAGATACATACCTATTATGACAGCTGTCTCAGGACCTCAACCAGTGAACTTTTCGTAGTCCCTTAATCAACCAATCTTGGCCAAAAAATAGAGTTGGGATTGGGGAATTTTGGCAGGATGGTGTTAGGGGTGCTTCACTTTCATTATAGATTGTAGATTTAGTTGTAGAAAAATAATTTTTCAGTTTTAAGGTCCAAAAAAAGTGCAGGTGGAGGTCATTCCAGTGATAACAAGGTGTGTTCCTGCTATGCAATATCCTGGACTCTTATTAATCTAGATGAGACACCCCTATAAACATGAAAGAAATTAATCTTTTAGCCTGGCCCATGCTCCTTTCCTGCCTTTCTCCTGAAGGAAAGAGTGTGTGTATATACAAAGTCTGATCCTGACAAGCAAGCCAGAAACAGCAAGTGTGCAGATCCATTCTGAGAACAGCAAAGTGCTCCTGGGTTCTTCAATTTGCACACACCCATGGCGTGTCAAATAGAGTCTGTTCACATGAGGGCACATTGTCAGCAGGGGTAAAGCTGTATTTCACTCTACTGTCTTTAAAAGCATTGCTTATTTTCACATTAAAAAAAAAAAAAAAGGAAGAAAGCCTATCTAGCTTTAGTTCATATCTATGTGTGGTGCTCTGTTCTTTGGATAAACCCTTTTCATCACACAGCGACACTCCTCAGTTTTCCTTTGCCAAAGGTTCTGTAGCCCAACCACATTTTCCTATTTCTAGAAAGGTCTTTTCAGACTTGGCAGAGTACAGGTTTATCTTTAACAATTGCGGGAGGCTGGAAATCTTTTTGGGGCTGAACATGAGATGGAAATGCTTGTTCTTGCTCAAGGTCACACTGGTAGTCACAGGAAAATAAGTATGACTCTATTTTGAAACAACAGTTTTCTATCATTTTAGTGTCCAATGAAAAAACTCATAAGGGAAGATCAGTGCCACAGACATTGCTCCTACTCCATTATGCCAGGAAGGGTAAAGTAAAATCTTTCTTTGCATACTGGATTCTAATTCAAAGTGGAATCCTGTTCTTATTCTGCATGTCTTTACATCTTTATCACAGTGACCTCAGCTGAGAGAGTTACCAAGATTGGATAGTAAGTGCCAGAAGGAACCTCGGTTAGGTAGGTGAAGAGCCACAGGTGAAGAGCCATATCTCTTCTTCATATCTCTCTTCATCTCTTCTTCATATCTTTCTTGCAGAGCAAAGGTAGATCTAACATCTGAGCCCAATTCCACATCAAAAACAGAAATTTGTCTTCTCTTAACTAGATCTTTAATCTCTCCCCTTTCACAGACTCTAAACTGTGTATCAGCTGTCCTTCTCTGTCAAAGATCAGACTGAGGAATTCTGACATATTTATTTCCTTTGATGTTATGGGATTCTCCAGTACATATCTAGTTACATCACCTTTCAGTAGCTCCAAGAAGCTGAAGACCCAGAAAAATGTAAAATATCATATAAATGGTGACTACTCAAGCTAATTTTATCTGTGAATTCACTGGATTTTTCCTTGCTTTCTTCTGCAGTTCAGTGCTGCTGGGATCCTAAATATCAAGGAAGCTAAGGCTGAAATCACCCAGGCAGGGGGCAGAGGCATCTGCAATGCCCAGGCACTGTGCAGGGGCATGGCTGATAGAAGCATTCAAACCATACCTGAATGCAAATTGCCATTTAAGCCACATGGAGAAGGAATCACTTGCAGTAAAGCATACATTTATTTCCGCTCTGTGAGCTTCTGGACTTTTGGGCATCAGAAGCGGATCAATTCCTTTAGTGTTTGGAGCCTTTCTATTTTTCTGCCTATGTGAAGCTATTTCTGCCTCCTGAATAGTGCTTTCATTCTCAAGCACAGTTCCTGTTTGTCATCATCCTTTACTGTTCTGCGTGTGGAAGGGTCTGGAGACAGTACAGATTTCCTCCTAAAGTGTAAAGAATGAAACTGCATGCTGGGCATAGCAATATCTCTTCACTTTTTTTTCATCCAGACTGCTGCAATATCTGCACCTCAGCCACAAAAGGGCACAAAATGCAGAAGAAAATAGTTATGCTGTACCCCAGGATGTGCTGACTCTTCATGTGCAGAGATACTCAGCTGGCCTCTCTGAACAAAACTACCATCAGTCTTGCCCCAAGCTTATATATGAATTATTTTCCATTAGCACCACAGACACAAATAATTTTAAGCTTAAGTAAAATGTTTTCAATGTAGGAATGCACAACTGTGTTACCACCATCTCTCTACAAATGAAACCAGAAAGGCTTAGAAGAGGCGGCACAGATATGCAAGGTATGAGAGACTAGAGAAAATGTTTACTGGCTCAAAACAACTAAAGCAGGGGGGATGAAGGGAGGTAACTTCTGAGACAGTGGGATGGTCACTGCCCCAGCCTCCAACCCCTGGAGCCTCTAGTCCAGCCCAGAATGGGTCAAGCCACTGGCACACCCAAAGCCCCACCCGGGTGGGAGAGCCCCAGGAGACCAGAACAGATCAAAGCAGTTGCACAAGCACACACAGGGTCACAGCCCAATGTTTTTTGTTGTATAGTAGTTGGGGTTGCACTAGAATTCAAGAGGTGAATATTAATCTTTCTCAGTCCTTTTCTTTCTCTCTCTCTCTCCCTCTCTCTCTCCTCCTAACTTCCTCTTCTTGAAATCTGGGTATCTTAAAATTGGATGACTTAGTTTCCTCAATCAATGCTTTGTGAAATGCCTTTTTTTGACTGAAAGTTTCTTTAAAAATTTGCCAAGTACCTTATACCCTAAAATTTGCAAGTCAAGGTTTGTTGTTCAACCGCCCATGAAGGGTTCTCCTTTGTGCCTCCTCAGGGAATCAAAGTACCTTAAGCCCCTTTTGAGAAGCTCACCAAGACAGCTCGGGGCTTTGCCTGAGGCAGCCTGCATGGCAGCAGGTTTGGTGGAAATGCAAAATGAAGCTGTGAGCATCTCTGGAGAACTAGGCTGTGAGGACTGTGAAGAACTAGCCAGCGCTACTGAACTCAGGTTTTGCAGGACTGTGCTAACATGGCTGTGGTACTTCAGGACCTGAGCTGCTGCCCACATCCAACACTGTAAGAACACTCCTTGTGGCACTCGGACATTTCAACAGTACATGGCAAGAAATAGACAAGCCCCTAGGTTCTCCTAGGAGCACGCCTGTTTCTGTGCAGCCTCTCTGTGGGCTGCTCCTTTGCTTCATGAAAGAAACTATGACTGCAACATGGTAACCAGGCACCCAATTTATTACAGGAAATTCTCTTACACTGGTGCCTTGTGAAATCCCAACTCATCACAGTACAGAGGACTTTTGCTTTGAGTGATTAGGCCTGTCTATCATGCTGCTTTCTTCTATTTTCTTGTATAAGCATGCATTTAGAAAGGATGGTCACTTACTTAATCTGTGCAAGCCCTTACTGTGTGTCTGCAAATGGAAAAGATTACCCTTTCACAGACATTGCAATGCCACACTGATTGAACTCGATTTCACATACATCAGAAAAAGTTTTTATTGTAATGGATCACATAAAAACATCAGAAGCAGAAGAAGCTAACTTCTGTTAGCAGATCAAACAGTGTTCAGCTTCATGTATACGGAAGTCAACCTCTTTGCAGTCTTTGGTCAGGAAGAGGTATCATGTAATGGAAAAAAACCAGTCTATTCAGGAAACCCAGCTACTGCTGATCATGAACTTTTCATGCTCTACAGTACACTTCTTTTAGAAGCATTTTAGTGCTGTGAAATTTCTTTCAAAATTACACTTGGAAAGACTGCTACTTGCCCTCAATCCCTCCAGAAGGAGAAGAGGGAAACCTGCACTCTCTGTATTTCAATTCTTCAAAGCAACACTTTTTTATTTACTGTTTTTATGTTTCATAATCACCTTTTTAAAAGTTTAGGGATTTTCATTTCTCAGTTTAATTTTTTTTTTAAGTAGTTTTTTATTTTTCAGTTAATATAGAAAACCATTTCCCAACAAGAGAAAATATTTATCGGAATCTTATAATCAGTTAAGTTGGAAAAGACCCTTAAAATCATCTCATCCAACCATAAACCCAAGATTTTCACACCCACCAAATGTTTCTTGAGATCACAAGAACAGAAAGCCTAATTAAAATTGTAAAGTCCTTTCAGATAATTAGCTGAAAAACATTCCAACTCAGAAAATGTTGTTTATTAAAATGTAATTTGATAACGGAATAGGTTAAAACACTTAAACTAAAACCTTTGCTTGGTTTGTCCCTAAAGATGAAATCAGAACTTCTATAAGAGGTTTTGCCCTGATGGGGTCACACAGCAGCATAAATGTCTTTCTGTGAGACTTAAAGTCCAAGCTACTGGAGAGATGTAAAGTAAAAACCTTTTTTTTCCATCTTTTTCACACAAAGTTAATTAACCTACAATGGGCAGGCCACCAAAGGTAGAGACAAATCTAGAAACTGGTGTGGAAACAGAAAAAGCTTCAGGAAAATATTTTCAATTTCTCCCTTGAGTTTGAATAAGTGAACTAAATGATATCTGAATTGCTCTACCTGTGTTAGAAGCCATTTATGCATATAATATAAACATATTTTCTGAGTTTCTTTTAGAGTATGTTAATATAATCACTTCTGAACTTGATATTATTCATGAAGTAAAAGTTATAAAAAATGTTTCAATGGAAAGATTTTCTTAAAACATTTTCCCCCCCTTTTTTCTATTTCTTAAGCATGTCACTTGCCCTTAATCAACCAGCATAAGTATGGAAATATAAGTCACAGCATATGTGGACTACAGAGTACTGCATCACCAGGCATAATTAAAACCATATAGAGGGTTAGAGATATACAAAAGAGAAATCAGATATATGTTTTTAAAAGAAAATCAATTGCATTATTTTCTATATCATCTTATTTGATGACATTTAGTATTTCCCACAAAGGCATCAGGGTAAGCATTTTATAAGGCTTTTTAGGTAAAAAGTTGAACCTCTCTGCACTGTAACATCATATAATCACATTGTCCAATACAAAAAATAAGAAAAAATATTGATAAGTACTGACATAATGGACAGTTCACATAATAAGAGACCAGGTCATCTGTTTGCATAACATTCTTTGATGTTCACTACAGTAAAGGAAAGTGTTATAATTGGCCCCGGAAAAATTTTGGAAGCAGCTGCTGTTGGAACTGGCAGATGAAAAGAGATACATTCACTCCCCTAATTAGACTCAGGAGGTGACAAAGAAACCTGTGTTAGACCTTTGCCCACAGGTTTAACCCAAGAAAGAAGCAAAGGGAAAACAGGATGGGGAAAAAATGAGAGAATAGCTTGAACACTGAGTGTATGGATTACTGAGCCTAAAAGGAATCTGCACTTCAAAGGAAGCCAAAGTAATTGAAAAAAGCCCTTGTGTAAGTGTCTTGATGACCATCAATTCTACCAGATAGGGGGTAACAAAAAATTGTTTTGTGCAATATAAGGATTTAGATATTAAGCATGTTGGGTGATTAAAAAATAAAATTAAAAAAAATTTAGAAAGAAAAACAAAACCAACCAAACAACAACAACAACAAAAAACCCCTCAAACAATTCCCACCAACAGAAAATAAAACCCACAAAACCAAACAAACAGAAAAAAAAAATTTAAAAAATCCCAAATACCGTACAATCAAAAGCCAACTTGCTTTCCAATGGCTCTAAGCCCTGCTAGAATTTGGAACACAAATTTAACTGCAAAAATAATTTCTTTGCCAAGTGGATACTTTCAGTGTAAATGCTACTATTTTTGTACCAGATAGAGAGAGAAGTACTGGCTGAAGGGTTGGAGCCCACTCTGGTATCCCATCTTCTCAGGATGATTTGATGACAGGATTCTAAGTCACAAGCATAAAGTACCAAAGACCAGTCCCTGCAAAAGGATCAAAGCAAGCTGGACTTGAAAAGAAGTGCAGTGTTGTTGCACCATGATAAGAAGAGTACAAGATCACCTTAACAGCAGTAAGGCTGGATATCTACTGAAGAAGGTATGGTAGTATCATATAAGAAAAGATAATCCAAACATGAAATAAAAGCTCATCAGGAAACAAAAAAATTGGTTCAGAGTTTCTGATAGAAATTCTTGGTAAAATGTAGCAAAAAAAAATGGTTTTGACAGGACAAAAACTTGAGAGAATCCTTTCATTTGACCTTGTTATTGTGAGGACTTAAAGAATGCATTTACATGACTCAAAACACTGTCCCCATAAGATACTCTAGTTAAAATTTTCAAAGATTTTATATCATACAAACTTCAAGTATGCATATCTAGACCGATAAAAAATTATGGAAATTTATTGCTTCAAAGGCACAAATCCATAGGAAGTGTACATATATGTATGCCCTACTGGATCCCGTCAATAGTTCATCTGATCTAGTTCCTCATCCCCAGTGTTTAGATTACTAGATTACTCAATGGAATTGCCAGAAAATGAAAACAGAGAAAGACAACTCTTCTACCTACACTTAAAGCGCTATTGTAACCTTGACAAGTATAAAGGTTGGCATAATGAAAGAAATACTTGCAGATCCTCCAAAAATCTTTGCTTGGGTGTCTTTTTTTTTCTTGCATTGCTAATTCTGAATTATCCTTGCTAGGTGAATATTTTCTCCTCACTAGAAAAACAAAGTGTACCTTCTCTTTACATTACAAGTCACTGGTATAAAGTGTGAGAAGTTTGAGCTGTTTCTCCCATACTGTAGCAGAATGCTGAAACAGTGGTCTACACGTGTCTTTCTCTTTTTTCTCAGAGAGGTCTGTATCTATTTCCTTATTCACTCTGCAGCCAGCATCAGACTAAAGAATTAAACACATTATTAGCACTCATCCTAGACAAAGTGAAACAAATCTTCTAAATCAGAACAGAAACAAATTCAGCACAGGTCAATGTGGATAGTACATACAAGCAAATACATCCATCTTCTACTCCAGCTATCAGCACCACAACATTTGACCTGACGACACAATTATTACTTCAACCTTTGCATCTGCTGTCCCAGTTAAACAAATCTTTTCTTTGTTTGATTGTGTTATTTGAAGTTAACCTAAAATAAAATTCTAATGACTATAAAAGAAGAGAGATGCCATCAAGATCATTGTGCATGTAATTATTCCAACTGTCCTAAGGAAAAAGTCTTATATATATGAATCATGATTTTGGCCAAAGACTACTCCTTTGGAAAGAGTTTTAGAAGAACAAGGGAGCATTATTGAAAATAAGGAGTCTGGCCTTAAAACAAAGGGAAGAAAAATGTTTCATATTTCCCTTGTTTCCCATGGAAGATGTATTTGTGTGATGCTTTCCTTCCCAGAGCACTTCTAGTATCAGACTTTAGGAATGCAGAGTCATAGATCACTTCTCATTTGATGTGCAAAAAATAAGGTTAATATACTGAGGTAGAAAATTTTTATTTGTTATTTGTAACTGTCAGGGAGTTGTAGTGCTTGTATCTGCAAAATCATGTTAAAAGTATTTCTTACTTCCAGCTAATCCCCTACAAAGAATCCACCAAATTTATGGAAAGGCAGCAAACAGTTCTGTTCATGGTCTGTCTGTTTGAGCCCAGATCATTATTTGGTGCAACAAAGATATTGTGTTCCCACTCAAAGAAATTTTTATACAGCCTCATTGCAAAGTGCTTAAACTCAGCAAGGAGATCACATGGTGCCATACTCCTGTTTGGTTTTATGATTCTTTTTCATGGTTTACCAATAAAGAAAGAAAGTGTTAGCTAGAGACAGTAACTTGCATAATAGCAGCAGGAAGAAAAGCTAGCTCAAGATTTTCAAAATCTTGAAAATTTGAATGCATAAAAAACCTTGATGCAATGGGTGAGGAAGGAAGAACAGTTTTTCCTATGACAATAAAAAGAATAATTTATTACTCTCCAGCTGAGACATCGTCTTATGCTGTCTTTATGCATAGAAATAATTCTCCAGTGCTGTCACCTGGACATCAGTTAATAAAATATTTATTTTAACTTTGCTCCACAGGACTGTTTACAACTAATGAGTTCTAAAGTATTCAAGAGGTAATCATTAGTTGAATGCCTACTCTCTCATTTTTAAGCACTGCAAAATTATTTATTATGAATAGCAGTATATGGTCCTCTGTGAGAAAAGGATTAGAGAAAGAGAAGTATCATACATTAAAAACACAATATTATAAAAATAATGTATGCCCATAAAATCCCTGGGATATACTGACATTCTGTAATGTTGCAGCTCTTGTATTGTAAAATGAAAATACATGACAGGTACTGTATTAAAAGTGCTGTAAACCAAGCTTTAAGTACTAAAAGGAATCATCTACTGGGTTTTCAGTATAACTCTTCCTATTTAAAAATTCTATAACCACCACTAGGAGCAAGATCCTTAGGGCTTGACTTAAACTATGACTTCTTAATGTAAAGAACTTGAGACATTCTAGAGCTTTTAATTCTGCATTAATCTCCAGTACGTGCCTGCTTTGGAATCCTCTAGGCGATTTAGAAATGTATACAGTGTTATCTTTTAAAGGCAATATTGTCTTTTGTCTTCCAGGGACACTGGGAGGAAGGAAATATAGAAGGCTTTTAATTCCTTGCTGGTTTGGTTATCTGCAAGGCATAATATAGGACAGAAGATACGTAAAGAAATCTCTTTGGAGTCACTCCTATTCTTCCCTTTGCACTGGAGGTGAAATAAAGAAATGACACTGAGAAATATGCAAAAAATTACTTTCCTTGTATTGTGTCAGATACCAGAAATGAGTAAACATGAAGGGAGAAATCATTTGCTCGAAGTAGCACTAACTAAATGTACTAAGTAACACTAAGTAAATGTACTGTGACTTCCATTGCTTTGTTTTTCACTGATTTTCTTCTGAGGCAGTACAGCAATATGCTACTGCTGGCTAATGAGGTATTCTGAAATATCTCTCTCACTATGTTTAAATGTACATGTCTCAACAGCCAAAGGAAATCTCCTGAGTTTGGGTGGGGTAACCTGAAGGGAGGAAAACAACCAAACAAGTACATAAATGTTGTTATAAACATTAGAAGGTAGAATTTTCACTCAACGCACCTAAACTCCATAGAAGAATAGAGATCCTATAGTACTATAGTAAAAAAAGAATTTATTTACTGTGTTGTCTCTCTGGAATACCACAACCATGAGGATATAAGCCTTACCAAATGCAGTCCTCATCTTCTGCATGAGAAAATTCTCATATTTTCCTTAAATTAGGAAATAAAAAGATGATATGCAATTTTAAGTAGCTCCAAATGGTTTTTTTCTCTTAATGCTAGGTTCAAGATGCTGCAATGAATTTTGTGTTAAATAACTATTCATTTACAGGGCAGATTTAATCATCCTGAACATATATTTATATCTGAAGTATCATTGCAAATAGCTGAGCTTTGATCTGTTATATTGGTCAAAGGAACATTGATTTTTCTTAACTTTGAGGTTTTGTTGGATGTTGTTGAACTTCACTATGCTCCCGTCTAAGCAGTTTAGGCAAAGTGTGAATACCTGTGAGAGTACTGCTTTCAGCTGCCTGGATTTGGCCTGAAGCCATTAATTTCCTCCCTGTCCTCCCTCAAGAAACATAATGACCAAAAAATATATTGGACATGAAGTCAACTGTAATTTTTCAAAATGCTGGAATGGGAGTCAACAGCTAAAGAGAGGCTTTGAGTTTCTACTTACCAGGTGTAATCAAATCCAATTCATTATACTTTATGTTTTATGTGGACTTACCCCTGAATGACTAACCTGTCTGAATTACCAAGAGATTTCCCACTTGTATTCTTTGCACAAGACAAAATCCTTATCATACTGAAGAGAACAGGGGCAGTTTCAAAGGATTATGATTTCATTTCACAATATCTATTGGCACTAAACCCACTGCAAAATCGTTGTTGAAGATGAACAAAAATCATCAGTCTCTATCCATAATCACTAGTAAAATACAAAGGATAAATTCAGGAAGTATTGTAGAACTATTTGCTAGCAATGTGAATAAAAATACAGCAATGTCATTCTTCTAAAGAATCTTGCTGAGTTTTTCAATGCAGATCAATACCATTATGCATCATAATGGCTTTACATAAAATTGTTATGGCACTACTGCAACTTCACTCCTGTTCATCACTTACAGACTGCCCATACTAATGTCTGTCTGGATTACTTGTCATCTTCTGTGCTAGTGCTAGAAACCATTTCCTGGAGAGAGTATGGCCATTTTTCTTTGTTATGCCAGCTACTGCCAGTCTAGACTGCCAAACGACACACTTCATCTGCTGTGTGTGTGAGAGTGGTTCCCAGGTGTC
Source organism: Picathartes gymnocephalus (assembly GCA_013390045.1). Classification (NCBI taxonomy): domain Eukaryota; kingdom Metazoa; phylum Chordata; class Aves; order Passeriformes; family Picathartidae; genus Picathartes; species Picathartes gymnocephalus. Next base: position 61,027 of record WEKY01054339.1, read on the forward strand.
CTAATGGGATCAGAGGTGAATTCTGTTCAGCATCATAGAATCACAGTGATTCTGTGATAAGCCATAAGAAGCTTACTAACTGTATAAGCAAGAAGGAGAGAGGACAAAACTAGGGTCTATTTCCTTCTTTAGGAAATAGATGTACAGGGAGATGGAGAGACTGGACCATGGCCACGCAGCACTGAAAAGGCAGTAAATCAATCGTATTTGCATTCTGTTTGCTACTAGACCTGTATTTCTCATTCACTGCTTCATGAACTGCTCTTAACCTACAAGATATTAGCAGGAAATCCACAAAATCAAGCTAAAAAGAGTACACGTGTGATTGCTTATGCATTCTGAATTAGAATGTCAAGTGCAAAATAGAGCTTAAAAAAAGGGAACATTCAAATTTAGCTTAATTTTGTCATTGATGAGACACATCTCTTCCAAGGGGTCAGATAGTCCAGTCCCCTTCTCCTAAAGAGTTTTGACTGAGCTGCTGTGCAACATCCATGCTAAGACAATAAAAAATTTTAAAAAAACAGGGGAGCCCTCCTCACTTCTGCCTAATCACATGCCTTTTACTAGCATTATTTTGTTGCACTACAACCCACAAAAATATAGAAATTTTGCTGGAGGTGCAAGAAAACCCACACTCTATAGCACACCAATACACTTGGCCCTTAGACTTTTTTACTAAAGTGCTAATGTGTGCCTGAGAGTGGAGAAGGGCCAAGAAATATTACTCCAGCTTCTTTTTGAAATCATGTTTAAATGAAACGTAAAAAACCTGAGTTTTGCATTGTAGAAAATTAAATGGCATGTTCTAATAACTGTGAGTAATTCTAAATAACTTTGCTTTATTTTACGAAGTTTGAGAGAAACCTGCCCAAGCCAGGCCCCTGGCTGGAACACTTGTGAAAGCTGCAGGTGCTGCTGCGTGTCTCAGCTCAACGCTGATGCTCCTTAGAGGATTTCTCACTGTGACACTGAGATGATCTGTACGTGTAAGGCACAAACAGAGGAGCATCAGCCCTGTTTATTCTGGGGCTGGAGTCACATCTTGGGTGCCCTCCCTGCCTTCTGCTGGTTGCAGGCTGCACCTAATGGCCCAGGCTGTGCTCCCATACAGATCTGGACCCAAAATGCCAAAGTCAGACATGAGCACATGGCAGATATTCAGCTACACTCCCATAGTTGATTTTACAGGTTCTGTTCTTTCAAATAGCTGATCCTGGCTTTCTTGCAGTGAAGTGAAACATTAGTCATATGATATTTGTGTGGATCTTGGGAGGAGTTTGGGCTCTGCTTGGGGGTAGTCGAGATCTGGCTGCAAAGTTACAGATAGATCACACCATGATAAATTAAATAAAGTGTCATTTAGGAATCTTATTATATTGCTTACTATGTATTGTATTATGTTATATTTTATATGACATGATAATACTTTATGTTATTATTTAGGAATTACTGGTTTTAGAATAGACTTCTGTACTGTCTGTCTCTCATATGATGCCTTGTATTCTTTTCTTCTACCTGAGCAGCCCTGAGGGAAAGAACTTGGGGGTGTTGGTGAAAGAAAAACTCAATACGACCCAGCAATATGTGCTTACAGCCGTGAAAGTCAACCATAATCCTGGTCAACCATAATCAAAAGCAATGTGACCAGCAGGTTGGGGAAGGTGATTCTGCCCCTCTGATCTGCTGTCATGAGACCCATCTGGACTACTGAGTCCAGGTCTGAAGAACCCAACACAAGTACATGGATCTGCTGGAGGAAGACCAGAGGGAGGCCAGAAAGACAACCAGAGGGCTGGAGCACCTATCCTAAAAAGATAGCCTGAGACTTGAGGCTGTTCAGCCTGGAGAAGAGAAGGCTCTGGAGAGACTTTCTAGAAGCCTTACAGTACCTGAAGGGGCTACAAGAGCTGGAGAGGAGTTTTTTCCAACATCATGTAGTCATAGGACATGAGGTAATAATATTAAACTGAAAGAGGGTGGGTTAAGACTAGATATTAAGAAGAAATTCTTTGCTCTGAGGGTGGGGAGACACTGAACTGAATGGAGTATTGAGCAATCTGATCTAGTGGAAGGTATCCCTTCCCATGGCAGGGGAGTTGGAACTGGATGATATTTAAGCTCCTTTCTATGACTGTCTAACAAAACCCATTCTATCTATAACCACCTGTGTGCTGTGGGTGCATTGCCCCTACCTCATGTCAGAGAATTCAACTTCAAAAGAAGAGCACAGCTCTGTTGCAAATGTTTTGCAATGTCTGTGATGCACCGCAGCACTTCAGACAAGTACATTTCAATGTCATACCAAACAGAAGTCAAATACTGCTGGATATATTTTCTGAATGTTTCTTTTCACTAAGATTGTTGCCTTCTTCGTGTATTTTAAATTTCTCTGGATAAAGAATGCAGACTGCTATTTCTGTGCCTGACTTTCCTTTTGTGCAACAGAGATATGAAATGATCTTTCAGCTCACTTAAATATATCTTTTTAAAATATATAGGCATATTGTTCATAAGGATTTTCTTCTCACAATGCAAAATCCATAAATGAGAAATCTATTCTCTCAGGACTTTCAAATTGTACTGTTGATGACTAGCCCTAGATGTTTTGTGCTCTCTGTAAGTTTAAGTTGCTTCCAAGATATCCAATTTGACTCCTGATGCATGTTGGATGATTGAGATTCAAATCTTAACAGCTGCAGAAGGACCATGGAAATATTTGTGTTGAACCTGAGCCAAACAGGACATCTCCCAAGAGAGTAGTGCATTTCTGGTGGGATGAAGCAGATCACAGAATCAAAGCCTTCCTCACTGCAGAAAAGGTAGCGAATAGCTTATTTTTAGCTTGTTTGCCTATCTACAGGAGACTAGGAATGGCACAAATGCTCTCATCTGATTCATGAATCAGTCTTTTCTAACCATATTTCATAATCATAGTTAGATTGCAACCAGCAGACAAAGCCAACTGAAAGTTTGCTTAACTGTCTCAATCCCACATTTCAGTCTTTTTTATGGGGAAACAAATAAACAAACTATCAAAAAAACCAAACAATAACAATAAACCAACACAACAAAGCCAATCCCAGACTTCAAAAACAGCAAACAAACAACCTTATTTCAGTGGCACCACTATCTATCATTGGCTAATACTTTTCTACACTTGACTAATGACAGTAATTATTTTCTGTTGCCAAAAATTGAATACCATGTTTACATTTTTCCATCCTCTAGAACTGAAAAATAGAGTATGAAAAAAGGCAGAAATTAAGATGGTGAATAACAGCCTTAGGTTGCAGTACAAACAGGAACCCAAAACATGATTGAATCAAGATAAAAGCAAAATTTGACCATTTTGGATGGATCACTGACTGTTATATTTTAATTTATATGCAGAATAGCTGTAATTTCAACATTAAAATGGGTAAAGTAGGTTTTGAGCTATTATTATAAAATATTAGGGAACATCTACCTTACTGAACAACAAGAAGAGACTGGAGAAGAAAAACTCAGTGAACATAACTAACAGTTTTATCAGGAATTTAGAGTACAGCCACTTAGAGAACAAACTGAAGTCTCTTTTCAAATTTTCTACCTCTCATCTTTACCTAGTGAAGCTTTGTCTCATTCTAAAGCGTTATTAGCACTTCTGAAAGTTATTTGTGATTGTTCACAATAGCCTGACTTGTACTTCTTTAATTGGATTTTTTTCCTCCGTTACACTGTAGGGAAAAATTCCTAGTATGATTTAAAAATTTTTTTCTCAAATCGAAGACTTTGAAAACCTTTACACATGAAATTTTCAACAACTACCCAATGCATATTAATGAAAAATAGAAATCTATATATTGCAACTCTTTGCAGGCATTTTAACCCTCAGTAACAGCAGACAATAATAGCTGGATACATTTTAAACACCTTGCTAGAAATATCACTCTTAAATCTGGGTTGATTTGAAAGACAGCTGTCTGCCAAGGAAGGCAGGAATCTCCCTTGGAATGGAGACTATGACCCCCTTCCGTCCAAATTATTATAACTTTGAAATTACGGGGCTTTCCAAGACATCAAGGCAAAGATATGGGAAAAGGAATAACAGTTATTTACTAGTATGTATATGTATAACGAGGCAAACAAACAACAACAGTGGCAGCAACAACAAACAAAAACCAGAGACCCAACAACAGCCTTCTGTTGGCTGAGCCCCTTCCCCTTGGGCGCAGTTCTGGTCACGGCCGGCAGGGGCGCTGGTGGCTCCCGGCCAGGCAGGGCAGGTGTGATGATTCCCCCGCGGCTGCAGGGGGCGCTGTGGGGTGAGCTCAGTCATGTCTCTGCAGGTGGAAAATGGAGGACACAGCCGTCAGAAGGGATGGAGAAGAAGGGGCTTCCTTTAGAAAAGCCCCAGGGGCAGCCGATCCCGGTGCCCCCTCTGGATAGCGAAATGAGCTGTAGCAGGACTCGGATGCAGCAAGCTGGAGCGGCAGAGGCGAGCAAAAATCCCAGCAAAAATCCCGACGTGGTAGAGGAGATGTATCAGAAATTCCGCAGCTGTAGCTGGAACCGTGGAGGGAGGGATGTCCCCGCAGGCAGGGGATGCGAGTTACAGTGAATCAGAAAATCCTGAGCAGTGCCGAAGAAAGAGCGGGGGGATGGGCAGTGGCAGCCTGGCTCCCAAACACAGCAGACAGAAGCTCCCTTGAGGAAGGTGGGGGGGAAGGGGCTTGGGAATCCTGGGATTTCCCCAGAAGCACCCCAGCAGATGGTGAAGGGTGCCCTGTTTGGTGAGGTAGGGTGTTGATAAGGTCCCAGTACAACAGCTGCTCTTACGAGCAGAGCTCCGCTCATGGTACAAGAAGGCAGCAGGAGATGGAACCCCGCAGTGGTGGCGAATTCTCCCCACAGCAACCACAGCCTCCCTACCCTCTGAATGCCGAGAGCACAAGAGAGCTAGGGGCTGCACCCAATCCCAGCCCAAGCTTCTTCCCAGGAGCATGTCCCTCAGCTATGACAGTAAAGCCAGCTGCATTCCTCCCCCTTCTCTGTGGTTACTTCTTTTGTCTCTCTCAAGTACCAGTCGTTATTGTTTCCAAGCAACAAAATGGGAGAAAATTCCCTAAGAGGAAGAAACTAAAGGAAAAATCCTAAACCTCAACATTCTTACATATTAGAAAATTTTCAGTTTTTTTTGCTTGAGTGAGGATAATAGGTGTTGCTAAATTTACATTACAGATACCTAACAAACATTTTACAGGGAAATAGAGTCTATGGACCAGTGTGTCCCTTACTGAGGTAAAAAGGCACAAAGAACCTCTCAAATTAACCTTAATTTCAAAACTTCTCTCTTAGGAGAGAACAGGGAATTCTTGGCGGTAGGTGTATTAACACTGTTCTTGGTTCCTATTTCAAATACCACAGGATCAACAGACTGAGTAGTTCAACAGTCACAGTAGTTTAAATATTGAACAGGAGCTGTTTCCAGAAATGAACTTCCTCTCACAGTAATACAAAATAATTATTGTGGATACACTATTTCATAGCTTATGAAAACACATTTGAAATAAACTTCATTCCTTGAGTGTTCTTCGAGGAAGTCCAAGTAGATTCTAGTCAGGAAGCAAGGCAAAACAAGAGAAAGCTACAAAAGAAAGGGACTTTAAATCTTTTCCATCATTGGAAGTACATTGCTTTTTCCAGCCAAATTCAGTGGGAATGTACACCTGTTTTATCACATTACTTACTGATATTTATTTGGTTGGCTGGTTGTTTCCTTACTCTTCTTGATGAGGTCCCCTCTGTATTCTCTTCTCAAGCCTGAACAGCCCCAGCTCCCTCTGCCTTTCCTCATAAGAGAGATGCTCCATCCCTTCATCATCTCTGTAAGCTCTACTGAAGCTGCTCCAGGAGCTCCATGTCTCTCTTGTCCCGAGGAGCCCAAAACTGGACACAGCACTCCAGATGTGCCTCACCAGGGCTGAGTGGAGGGGCATGTTCATCTCCCTTCACCTGCTGGCAATACCCTTCAGAATCTTTCCAGAAGAGCCAGAAAAGTTTCCCCTGCCTTTTCTAGACTAAAAGCAGAGCTTAGTTATTAAATTTCTCTAAGATCACCATGTAGGGAATATAGAGAACAGGTCATAAGTGTAGATGTTGCTTTACTCTCCATCATTGCTTGCTGTTAGTTACGGATACTGTCAGAGGCCTGAGCAGAGAAAAGTCAGGCACATCTGCTGGAGTTTGGGACAGAGAGAAAACTTCTCTCACGGTTCTGATAGATTATTGTGAGAACGGCAGAATACAAGGATGTAAACACATGTGCACCTGGTCATTTACATACAAGAGGTTGGAACTTAGTTGTTATTCCTGATTAACCAGTAGCTTTAAGGGGGTGTTAATATTGTTAACCAATAATATGATACTTGAGTCCGTGTTTTATAAAAGACGTGGGATTTTGAATAAAGTCAGAAGAAGTTGTGAAGCTGAACATATGTGTTTCGGATCTTTATGCCACATTCCTGGGGGGAACAGCGACAGTTAGTAAGTTCCAAAATTGCACAGAGACACTTTTTAAAGTCCTCAATGAACAAGTGTAAATATAGCACAATATATGCAGAAGATCTACATCTGCAGTGCAAATACTTCACAGAAAGACTGAGAGTAGAGAAAAATGTGGAAACTTGAGATTATATCAACATCCTCCAGTTACAGGTTTTCTAACACAGAGACCTAACTTTTAATAGAAAAAAATTCTCCGTGAATGTATGCATTTATTTTGACCCAAATGTCCAGGGACAATGCATGAGGCCCTTTAAACATAGTAAGAATCTTTGATTTGCAGACTCTTATGAGAGATAAGGGACCAAATGCTTCATCCATTCTTCCTGCCCACAGCTTCAAATATAACAGCTACTAGCTATCTCAGCAAGGAGCAATTGCAGGAATGTTTATTTTCATCAAATGACCTAGTAGAGCAATAAACAAGTTTATTAAGGGGTTTTGAGACACAAGAATGCGCTGCTTACTGCAAGTAAATAGATATGCATAAATGTGCAGAGTTCCATTCTGATTTCTCTGTGGTATTTTATATGTAAAGACTGAATCCATCTCAAATATCAAATTCTAAAATAGCTCTAGACAGTTATATACACAATTCTTCATCCAATTTACTAACAAAACTAGATGCAGAGTGCTGGGTTCAAGCTACTATAAATTTCAAATATATACCATACAAAAGTTGTGCAATACAGGATTACTTGTATAAATATAAAGTGCACATAAATATGACTACTTGAATTTTAAAGGTCTTGTGATGAGCCATCTGGCCATAGGTGCACTAGCAAACAGTTTCAGCTGGATTTACTCCTTTTGCTTGTATGTATTCTGTTGCCAAAACAAGAGAGAATACAAGCAAGATTCTCACGTAAGGGCCATAGTGTTGGATTAAAAATAGAGTGGAAAATATATACTTGTGCTCAAAGTCAATTTGTTTCTGTCAAGAGCTCAATGCAAAGAAGCAATCTGGCTAAGTCTGTTTCATTTCAATGACCTAAAATGACCTCAGCTCTTCCTAAATATGATTTGACTTTACTATAGTTTTGACTAACAAAAAAGGAAAAAAAAAGAATGAATCCTCATAAATTTCAAAATGTCTGCAAGATTGCAGTGGGTGACATCTGAGACTGACCAAGATTAAAAGCAGATATCATTTAGATATCACAGGAAAAGTGTGACATTTTAAAAAGTGTAAGTCTAGCCAACACTAAAAATCTGTGGTATTCTGATCAACCCTCTTGTTAATAGACTTAATTTGATCTGGACTCTAGCTAAAACTGAGTGTTCAGTACCACTGAATCAAGGAGTTTTGCCTGAGTTGGCCAGGAAATTTTAGGCCAAACAATTTCTCTTTAAAAAATGATGCAATTAAAATGCACATTTTTATATAAAATTATGAGATATTTTATTTTAATGAGTTCAGATTTATTGGAAGAAAAGTTTCAGCTGAAAATCAACGTGTAAATCAAATTCTTATGGACAACCACTTTTCATTTTGAAGCTATGTTTAGTAAAAACTATTAAAGACAGTGTTGACATAAAAAATGTAGGTTTATGATTATCTAAGTGAAATAATTTTATCTGCTCCCCACCAAAAATTCTGTCTGTATAATTTTTTACCATTTTTTACTTTTCATTCTATTTTTATGAGGGCATATAATGTTCTAAATTTACTAAATGTTCTAATTTACTAAATGTTCAGGAGATAAAACTTTGTTTTCCTACCTTGTGTATTATTGAAATTTATCCTCTCTGCCTAGTTAATTGATTAATACTTAGACAGTAAACCAATATTCATTTGAAGTTTGGTTGTCTACCAAACACATGAGACCAACAACTGCTGCAATTCATTTTTACACTGTTTACATGGCAGGTCAATTTAATATTATCTCAATCTATACTTCACGTTTTCTATACTTCCTAGTTGGAGATCTTTATGTGCTCTTCATATCTATTATTTTCTCTCTGGATCCTTATAATTTAATTTTACCTGCTTTCAATTTATCAACTGCTTACCTGGATCAAATGTATTTGCAGAGCCATGATTTTTTTCTTGCTTGCTTTCTTTTATTTCAATCTCAAGGCTATGTCTATAGCCCTCGTTGGAATGGCTGAGGGACATTATTCTGTATCTAGAGCCATAAGACTTCATAAGGCATGGCACAGCTCACATCCACATAAGTGAAGTATCTTTTCTTCCCATTAAAGGCAGACTTTCAGAACTGGCTGTTGGGATGGTCATTAACCTATGCATTCTATAACCAAAAAGAGAATAGAAATAGAAATAGAAATAGAAATAGAAATAGAAATAGAAATAGAAATAGAAATAGAAATAATAGAATAATTTCACTTGCAGGAGATCTACAGCAATCACCCAGCCCAAAAGCCTGATCACCTCAGAGTTGACCTAAAGTAAAAACATGTTATTGAAGGCATTGTATAAATGCCTCTTTTAAACACTGACAGACTTGGGGCATTGACCACCTCTCCAGAAAACCTGCTTCAGTATTTGACGACCCTCTCAGTAAAAAAATGCTTCCTGATATCCAGTCTGAACCTTCCCTGGAGCATCTCCAAACCTTTGACATGTCCCATCACTGGATCTCAGGGCAAAGAGCTCAGCACTTTCCTTCCTCATTTCCCTCCTCAGGAAGCTGTAGAGAGCAATGAGGTCACCCCTCAGCCTCTTTCTCGCCGAACTAGACATGCCCAGAGTCCTCAGATGATGCAATTCCTTGCGGCTCTTTCACCAGCTTTGTTGCCATCCTCTGGATGCATTTAAAGAACTTCACATCCCTCTTAAATTGCAGGCCCCAGAACTGCACATGTACTCAAGGTAAAGCCACACTGAGGCTGAATACAGGAGCATAGTCACCTCCTTTGACAGCTGGTGATGGTGTTTGATGCCCCCAGGATGGGGTTTGCCCTCTGGGCTGCCTGGGCACACGTGGCTGGCTCAGCCTGAGCCAGCTGCCAGCCAGCACTCCCAGATCCCTTCCTGCAGGGCTGCCCTCCAGCCACTCCTCCCACAGATGCAGAACTTGGCACTTATTAAATGTCATGCCATTAACGTTTGCTCAATGCTCAAATCTATCTAGAACCCCTCTGCAAGGCCTCTGGGCTCCCAGGAGACCCAACAGCACCTCCCAGATTGGTATCAACAGCAAACCTCCTAATGGTGAATTCAACTCAGGCATTGAGATAAATGATAAATACGCTGAACGTAACTGGCCCTAGAGTTTGAGTCTGCCTATCATCACCTGTCAAACGTGCCAAGGGGAGCACTACTAATGTCACAGAAGGGATAGCCGTGAGTTAGCACTCAGGTTCAAGACCTCAGCCCCAAAGCCTAAGGTTATTTCTAAGGAGATAACATAGAGTTGTTCAGTAAAGCAAAACTACCATTGAGGGACTTTTATTTGTTATAAAATCATTCCAGAAAAAGTGGATAGGCAAGAGTCAGTTCCCAAAACCTTGTAAACCACCAGCAATTTGGCATGTCAGTTAGTAGGATGAACATGTTACTTTTGCAGAGTACCTTCCTGAGCTGCTTCCTAGATCCTGCCACTCTCTGACCCTGAGAGTGTCCCCTGAACAGGGAAAGCATCAGTGACCATAACTCCAGTGCTGCACTTGCTCATTCCCAGGTATAAATGAACAGGCAGCTGCCCCCTGCACTTTTAATCTATGAAGATAATATATACAATATAAATATACATATTTGATAAGATTTTACATTAAAAATCTTGTAAAAGGCAATAAGCAGAAATAAATGGGCAGTTGTAACCTAACAGGGATACCAATAAGCCTCTAAAATCCTTCAAGTCAAAGACAAGATCCACTTTTCAACCATCACTACCACCACAAAGTTCCAGAGCTCAAATACAGTTATTCAAACAATAAACCCCAGAGTCTTCTGCTCTGATGCAAATTACCCTGTCCATAGAAGACCCTCACTTTTACTGCTATAATCACACCTAAGATGCTCACAATAGCTGCAAAAATGCTTAACGTGGGTAATTGATATTGATTTTATCAGCAATTATTCACTTGAATGTGCAAGAGGCAAGCAGCAGCAGGACGGAATTGCTTTTTTCCCTAATGACTCTTCTTCTGATTTGTGGAACCTCCAGTTAGTAGAGCAGGCAATACAATAATTTTATTCTATTTCCTTTTTGAAATAAAATGCTTTCTAGAAGCATTCACATTGAAAAGGTGGTGACTTTTAACATTTTGGAAGTAAATAACCATTACACAGGAGAAGATTCCTATCCGTATCCATGTTCTTGAACTTCCTTGAGTACCCCAGATGTCCTTGTCTGCATTGTATGTATGACAAATGCTTGGGGATACACTGGAAATAGCACATAGCTCAGTATTGGGTTGGACCTTTGCCAGAAGGTGTAGGCTTGCAGTTTCTGCAGCTGGAGAAATACAGAGAGCGAATGGGATATTTCAGCCCTGGCACAAATGCTCATTCTTATTCCATGAAGGACTGTGCAGAACTGACACAAAGATAAACCGGTCTGATGTGACTGTAGATACTTAGGGGAATGTCTGAAAAATGCATCTTGTCAGTGTTATGTATGAGAGGGGAACTTGGACAAATCCTGCATTTGACTCAGATTTCTGGCAGTAACTCTGTTTGAGGCAGCCTGAGCCCCAGATTGCCCTTGCTCACAAGTTCTTAATAATGGCTGATTAGGTCTATTATAAAATGAATTATTTATTGAATAGGCACAAAATTAACAGATATAAGACTTACTTAAAACAGACTACTTACTACACAGGAAAAAAACCAAAAGAACTACTAGTAGATAAAATACAGTGCATGATAAAGGTACCTATATTACAGCTAGCAAAGAAATGGTATAGATTAGGATGCAATTTAACTTGCCACCAAATTGATGATGAAGTACACATAGAGAATACTTTCACTCAATTCTCAGGGAAAGTATCCACAGAATTTGAGTCCAAACTCCATGGGAGAAGTCCTACACATTTCCAAGGTGTGTGTAGGAGGCCTCTGCCTCTGTAAAAGTTTGTGTAGCTCTTACAGTTTATAAAGGAGTGTTTCTCTGTCAGGAATTCCAGTTTATCTCCCCACATCTGTTCTCATGCCTGGTTGTTTATTGGGAATTCTACCCCTGGCATCAGAAAGAGAAATTACTATCTAGCCAGTGACGACTTACTAGTCAGATAAGCTGGCCTGGGTTATCTCATCAATTCATGGTGGAGGAGAGAATATCTGGAGCTATTGCACCAGCTGATGGACAGAGCAGGTAAGCTCTTCTGTGCTAGGGGGGATGTCCCGCCACAGTCAGAATAGCTACATCTTTTTAGAATATTTATGCCTATATTTATTTTATTCACCAACATTTCTCACTATAATAAGATTTACAAAATTTGGAGGACATTTGCAGAGCTAAATCTCGTCCTTTCATTCAGTCTTTTCACCAGCTGCAGGCACCAGGACATGTTCCTGGAAGAAATCCTGTGAATGATCCACCGCGTGTTGCACAAGAAGGTACCCCATACCCCTGAGACTACAAATCTGAAATCTGCAGGCTAGAAGCCTGCATGGGGATTTGTCATTAATCACTCCAGTTTGGAGCTCCTCCTCTGACATATACATACACTTGAAGGTTATTTTCTGTGGAAGAATAACTATTCTGACAGTCAAACTCAACTTTTGTATGGTATAAGTGTAATAAGACAAGGTGTGATTTCCTTGCTTATAAAGAAAAAACAACTAATCAAGACTAGCGATATGTATATTGATATCTATACCTGATGCTTTTAAAGAACTGCTAGTCTCACCTGCAAGCATTTTTTTTAATTATTTGAGTGAGTGTGGGGATTAAATATTTAATTGGCACCAAAAATGTAGGTAATTCTGAAAAATATTTCAACCACTGTTAGGAAGAAAGGATAAGTCTTTATTAAATCTTTGTCCTCTATTTTATAGAAAGGATACAACTGTAAACTGCAAAGAACAAGAAACAGAGTTGTTTAAAAATTACATCTGCATATAAGGAAACACACCATATCAGCATCCTGTGGAGCCATTAATAGATGTCCTTTCTTCCTTTTTCTTCTTCCATCTCTTCCCTTTTGCCATGTTTTCTCAATCCACATAAATATAGTTGTATATCCTCTCAACCCTAGTTTTAGTAAAGGAAGCACTGTTTCAATTTTTCAGAGACACTGAAGAGTAAATGTGAAGCCCTGGGTCACAGAGCAAGTCTGTGACTCCACTGGGTAATGCAATATATTTTTCAGAGTTTCAGATCTGTCCTTTATTCACAAAATATTTCAACCTTCTAATAAAGACTCATCACCAATAAATGAAATGCTCTTGGCAGTTGAATAAATATGTTTTCTTTCTTCACTTCATGGATGGCAGAAGGAGTCTCAAAAAGTTTCAGGGACGTGCATATGAAAGCTTGATAATTAGAATTTACAGAATAATATAAACCTATAAGCCACAAGGCAAGACATGGATAAAAATAACCAAGAGAAAAGTCATATGGGCTCCATTAAAACATTACACTGAGCATAAAATACCACATCTACCCAACTGCTTGACAAGATCTCGACTCCTTTATAGCCATTTTTGCTGGACAGCAGATATGCTTTATACTCTATGGTGGCAGAAAACAACTTAGGCCCAGGCAGCTTAGGCTACACTGATGCTGGTCCAGGCTTATCAGACACCAGCTGGAGAGCACTGCCACACACTGCAGCTCTGGCTTATTCCAGCAACAGCACATCAAGGACCTTGGCACTGAGTAGGCTTCAGAGGAACAGAAAAGAGTGACAAATGCCTAAGTTATTAACCATGTGAAAGCAGGGACTGGGAGAAAGCTGGTGTGTGCTAAGACAGATTCCTGTTTGGAAAGCAGTGGGCTTTGCCCAGAGGGCTGGCTAGCAATCCAGCTCCAGGGACCAGCAAAAATAAGCAAGGGTAAACATGCCAAAGAAAACTAATATGCTGTTTGCACAGGAAAAAGAACAGCTAGTGTACTTTAAAGTCTTTTCATATACCAACTCAAATCCTCCCTCCATGTACAGGACACCAGAAGTATTGTCAGCAACAAAGGATGTAAGAAGAACAGGAAACCACAATATGTCCTAATTTTGTCCTGTATTAATACTAGTCAGCTTGGGTTTACTTTGTATTATATCAAAGCACCAAGATTTGAGAAATGGTAAGCACCTGCTTTCTTAACTGCCTTCAAAGGGAGTTGTAGGTGGTGCCAAAATCTCTTGGAACTTACTACTGTAGCTAAATAAAGAAAATGAATTCTGCTCTGTATAGGGAGCAGAGACTTTAGAGGCATGTAAGGGACAGAGTGAAAATGCCAGTGGTATTATTTTAAAGTAAATCAATTAAGTTTTCAAAGTGTCTTCCAGAAGCCAAGACAGGTCCTCCTCCATCTTTTTCAGTCAGAGTGTTCCTCTTCTCTTTCTGCATATAAAACTGAACTAATTGAGACAAAACTGACCTAAATGAAATGCCTTTGAGTGCAGGTAGAGATTAGGAGGGCTACATCATAAGCTTCTGAGGTGTAATTTCCAGCATTAAAATTGCTATTTTAAAGCTCCTGGAGTATTTGTAACATAGCAGTAAATTTTAATCCTTAAGATTTTTTCAGTTCTGGGATCAGATCTCTTTATCCAGGGCTTCCAAAGGACATTCAACCTTACAAGCAGCTTTTTTTCCCTCTCCTGCTCCTGGGCTGGCAGAAGAAAAGATAAATTAAGTCTCGTTAATATTTATGTAATAATCGGAAGTTTATTTCTAAGTGCTTTTTAATTTAGGCGATGTAGGAATTTCCTCATTTCCAGCACAAAGCAATTCATCAAATTTTATTTAATCTGAGAAGTAGAGCAGGATACACAGTTTATATACAATTATACAATTTCAACAGAAAGACCAGTTCATTTTTCTATTAATATGCCCAACTTGTATTTTGTAAGTCATATCATATAATTCCTTTCTCCTTCAGCCAAACCATTGATGTGTCTATGACAACTCAGTAACTAAAAGTCTTCAGCACAAATAAAGCTAACAGAAATCTGTTAGTTGAGAAACTGAGATCATCCATTCAGTTGTTGTTTCAGCTTGATAGTTTCATTTTGAACAAAAGCTGTATTCTCTCCTCTCCTCACAGTTCAAACTGTAGAACACATGTGAAAGAAACATTCTCCAGTCTAGTTTTCAAGGGAAAAAAAGGCTGTGATGGCACCCAGAGAAATGTGACTGATATAAACAAAACCAAAGACAAAAATGTCATTGTGCTGGTCACAAGGGCATGGTTGAAGAGTAGAGTTTTGGATTCATGCACAGTCCAGAGGACAAAAGTAGTATGTTAGCATCATGTTTCAATAAACACAGGCCTCCAGGGAAACAGTTCTGTTACACAAGGAAGTAAGAAGCAAGCTCTGCTTCCCCTTTTGTGAGGGGGAAAAAATGCTTTTTCCATTCTGACTTGCTTTCTCTTTAGGTTAGTAGGAAAACACCTTTGTTTCAGCCAGTGGTACTATATGCCAGACAAAGAAACTATATTCAGTCCAGCCAGTGCAACATATCATGATACCAAGTATTTTCTTCACTTTATTTTTTCAGTCCCAATAGCCTCACTGGCATATTTAGGATACAAGGTTTTCAGAGCATAAACCCATAAGGAAACGCTATACTGACACCACTACAGTTAATATGGCTTATCAAAATATTAATACTAAATGTACAAAAGTAGAGCATAAATCTATATCTACAGCTAAAGCAAAAAGAGAAGATGGAGATAACAGAGTCCTAATCAATTATGGCTTGCTTTACATATGGTATAGTTAGAGATGAACATGTAAAATAAAAAAGTATATGTTCATGTTATACAAATCAGAGAAGCACCAAAAACTCACCAAGAAATTGGCATTCCCAAGGACACATAGAACTGCTTGCTAATAATATTTTATCAAAAAAAAAAAGGAAAAAAAATATAGGGCGAATCTTTGGGAAGTGTTTTGTTTTGCTTTTTTCTAATTCTAAAGAAAAAATAAGAAAATTTGGAATGGTAAGTTAATTAAACTTTAAATGTTTTTTGTCAGTAAAAATTACAGTACTGTGCAAACGCATACTCAGGAATTCTTACTGTGTTCCTTATGCACAGACACTGGTTGAAACTTCATTTCAGGAAACAGAAGCTATATCTTTGTTTCATCTATGTGCTGAGACAAATCCCTTGGGTCCTTCAGCTTTCCCACTTGCAGAGACATGTTTATATTGTTTTATGTGGTGGCTGAGGCAGTAATGAAAGCAATACATGACGGCAAAGTGTTATTTTAAACATACAAAAAATATGTGTAAAATATGAAATGCATTTGTCACTTGGGAATTTGTTGGACTTTATGATTCACACTCAGTAAGCTTATTTATAGACTCATAGAATGGTTTGGGTTGGAAGGGACCTTAAAGATCATCTGGTTCGAACCACACTCCTATGGGCTCAACACACCTCATGACCTTCATGGCAAGAGAAATCTGACTCAAAACCAAAATATGTGTAGGCAGCTACATAATACATAAAAAGCAAATTTTCTATCAAATACTACTTTGATCAATTAATTGTAAATTGCTTATTGGAACTATTTAGAAATATGCTTATTTTCATTTTAAAACTATTAGAAAATACAGGGTTAAGGAGAAGAATATGATTTCACAATGATCGATTCAGTTCCTGGTAAGATTCAGATTTTCATTTCTGAAAGAAAAGTAGAGAATAAGCTTACTAAATTTACAAACTACTCCAAGATACAGTAATGCATGTACACAGGAGCTCAGGATAATAACTCAAATTGTTTCAGTTGGAGCTCCAGCCTGAAAAGTGGGGAATGCAATTCAAAATACTTTGAAGGATAGACAGAATCGTAGGACTATAGAATCACAGATTCATTTAGGTTGGAAAATACCTTTATCCCTTCTGAAAGGTTTATAACCATCCAGTGCAGCACTCCAGTTGTGGAAGTCATTCCATCACGTTTCCATGACTGTCCAGGTCTTGTCAGACACTGTTACACGAGCTTCAGGGTCCTGGCATCTGCCTCAGCTCCTCCTCAGCTTTGCCCGCTTTGGGAAACTTCTTTTTATCTGCTGTTTCTTGAAGAAGTCTGGGTTTGGATGTTGCTTTTCAAGATGATATGGATCAGCTGTAGAGAGCCCAAAGATGAGTATAGAGAAACAGCAGAGGTCTGGAAAATCTAACTGATGAAGGCACATCAAAAACAATCTGCAAATGTCAATTGTTTAGTTATAAAGAAGAAGAGAGTAAGCCCTTTTTCTTGTCATTTGTGGGAAGAACAGAGAAGAGGCAGCTGAAATGTAGGAAGGGAAATTGAGATTAGGCTTAACAAGACACAGAATGATTGGAAATCAACGCCAGTGAAATATATTCAATTTCAAGCCTTGCAACTTTAAAAACAAAACCAACAAACCAAAAAAAGTGCCTCTGATGTGATGCAACAGATCCCAGTTTTGTGTAGGTAATGGTCATCATGACATCTTGAGGTATTTACTACGCTTATCATCTGTGATTTCTATGTTCATAATAATTGGAGAGAACTGTACTTTTGTATTATCTCCAATGAAGTCATTATGGTTTCATACTGATCAACCTGAAAGGAGAAGCTGGCCTAAAATGGCCAAAAACACCTAGACCTTTTTCTTCTTGTTTTCAAACGGACATTCATCTCTCTTGACTCCACTGTTACCTTTGCTGCAAATTTGTCCTTCCAGCAGTTTTGTGCTATTGCCCCTTGTTTCAAACAAACAGCAAGAATTTGCAGGCATATGCTGTGCACTCAGGGAGGAACTTCTTGGGGCTTTGACTGCATTGTGCATCCATGAACAGCTGGAGTCCAGAGTTTTGATTTCCCAGAGATGCATAAGTGGATGACAAAAATCAATGTCTGTTTCATTGGAAATTTCATCTCGCTTCCAGAAAAGAAATAGTTGGGAACTGAGGCACTTGGGAGCCCAACTTGCCTTTCACAGGGAAGAGCAGGGAGCCTAGTCACCATCACCCAAGAATACCCAGTGTATTTCTCAAAGGATCATTAAATAGGATGTTCAGTGAACAATGTGACCGTGTAATATTTTTTAAGGTGTTAACAACATCTTCTACTTCTTTTAATGTGTTAGAGATTGGTTTGGAGAAGCTGTGACAAGCACTACAATCTTTTCTTTTCCTCCCTTCATAACACTCCGTGAGCCTGTGAGGTTCAAGAAAACAGTATTGTTTGCAATAAAAGTCTGATGGAACAAAAACCTAGTAAAATAATTTCTCATTTTCTTTTTTTTTTTAAATTGTTTGCTTTCCTCAAGAGCTGGTGCTTCGGCTACTAAACTTTTCAGAGAGTAAAGGATACTAGAAAAATTTGTGCCACTAGATATTTTTTTGTGTTTAAAGTAAATTTCAATTGAAATTTCTAATGGAAAGATTGAAAATATGATCTGTTACCAAGAAAGCATTGTAAAATCATTTGAGATTAGCTCAGATAGAAAATAATTTATTATATTAACAGAAAGCATGTGCTCATTCAGCTACTACTGTCTGAATAAATCAGTCACAGGGAAGTGGAGGAGGATCTTGCTGAAATAACAGCAGTCACACAACTTCAAATTTAATTACTTTAATACAAAACTCCTCTGGTCCAACTGTTAATTGACTTCCTCTGATGATAGCAAGGTGAATAATCTTTTCCTATTATTATTATTATTATTATATTTTTGTAGCCTCTTATTTGGTGACTTAACTGGGGCAATTTTTAGCAAAGCAATCTTATAAGCTTTTAAAATGCCAGTTTTGATAGAATGTCCAGTATAATACCCTGTTGAAAGGCAGACGGGAGTGCACTATTATTGCTATATAGACAAAATTTGCATGCCACAACTGACCTGCTATAGTCAATAAATATGTTTTTAAGATATCAAATTATTGCCTCTCATCAGCAGTATGCTATCAGTTTGAAATGTGAGAAAGATAAACAATTGATTGAGGAATATAATATTTTGGATCCTATTGTTACTATTAAAACAGGATGTGGCTTTTGTCATCAATATATTGGCTTTGAAACCTTTTTCACATGGACATTTCCTTAGTAAATTTACATCTTTTTCTGAAACTCAGCTACCCAGACTGACACCTCATTTAAGAAACTCTTGTGTGTATTCACTTCAGAGTGATATGCTTTTAACATACCTCCTTAAGCTTTGCCATTTTTCATATAAAATTTTTGAAGGAGTTTAGGAAGAATCATCCATTTTTAAGACACACTGACAGTAAAATCAAGTTTGCTGGCCAAAAGGAAACAACACAGTTTAAATATTTCTCAGTTGTTTCCTAGAATAAACCTCCCATTAAAGTTTTGTATGTTATTATCTAAAGTTTGCTTTCTTTGTTAAAAATCTTGGGACAATTTCTGAATGCTGCAATACTGTTATTCACCATACAGTTGTTCTAGAAGAAATCAAATTTCATGACCAAGAGCCATCTTAGCATATCACAGAGAATAGCTGAGTTATTCTTGTAGTGGAAAGAATGAGCTGACTGAACTATTTCCTATATTCATAGTATTTGTTAATGGAAGAGACCCACATATATGTATATTAGCTTGATAGTCCATTTTACCTAATGAAAAATTACTACAGCCATTCAATGGAAGTGAAAACATTTCTCATTATTAAAGGAAACCAATATTTTTGATTACCAGATCCATCTTTCCATCACTCACAACTTCATTCAAGTGTCATAAGACTTTCTGTATGAATTATCTCTATTAGAATCACAGAACCATAGAATCATTCAGGTTGGAAAAGGCCTCTAAGATGACCCAGTCCAACCATTAACCCAGCACTGCCATGTTCAGCAGTAAACCGTGTGCCACACACACACATTTTTTGAACTTTTCTAGGGATGGCAATTTCATCATTTCCCTATGCAGCCTGTTCCAATGCTTGAAAACCCTTTTGATGGAGAAATGTTTCCTGATACCCAATCTAAACCACCCCTAGCACAACCTGAGGTCATTTACTCTTGTCCTGTCACTTGTTACTTGGGAAAAGAGCCTGAGCCCACCTGGCTCTACCCTCCTTTAAGGAAATTGTAGAGAGTGATATGGTCCCTTCTGAGTCTCCTTTTCTCCAGGCTAAACACCTCCAGCTCCCTCAGCTGCCCCTTATCAGACTTGTGCTCCAGACCCTTCCCCAGCTCTGGTCCCTTCTCTGGACATGCTCCAGCACCTCCATGTCTTTCTTGCAGTGAGGGGCCCAGAACTGATTACAGGACTTGAGCTGTGGCCTCACCAGTGCCCAGTACTTGGGACAATCACTACTTTGGTCCTGCTGGCCACACTATTGGTGATATGATTCCAGGATAACCCCAGTTTTTTGCCTAAAGTAAGTGGTGCTCTAGATATTAGGCTTGTTTTTATTGTAATTTGTGAAGAATCTTAGTCATTTTAGAGAATGAGGCCAAGGAAAATACATTGTAATTTCCTTATTGAGAAGTACGTGATCACTCCACAACCAGGACCAAAATTCAGTCTTACTTTTTTTTTTCTTACTTTATTTTCCAAAATACCAGAGTTTCATCCTCTCATGAAGGACCAGAGAGAATTACAACCAACTTTATCAGCTACTGTGTTATCTCAAGTGACAGAAGTTCATACGGGGGATCAAAAGATTCAACAGTGCTGATGATTCATATTAATGCTACCATAATTAGGTAAATAAAATTAAATAAAATTAAATTGAATTAAATTAAATAATAAAAAGCAGAAAGCAAAAATGAAGCAATTTCACACATGCATGCATATACTCATAAGTTTTGTATTTAAAGAATATTCTAAAACAGGTAAAATAATATTATTTACAGGTTAGAAAAGGCAGAATCATGACTGTATTTTAAACTTAATTCAGCCTCTCTTGTACATTAAAACCATATATTTGGGGAATTTTTTCCACTGAGTCCCATGAAAATAACCTGACCATACAGAAGGCATCAGGTCTAAGGATGAAACACAAAATGAAACAAGATCTCCAAGCACATTCATGGGAGGAAGCAGCTCACCTAGTGAGCACTGCTGGTGAAGCTCAGACTAATTATATGTTCCTTATTTGCTGAATTTTTGACTTAAAACATCTTCAGCCTAAGTTGCAGAGTTGCTGTAAACAGATGGCTGCGCATTAAGTCAATGTGAACCATGTGGAAATATGTGAATCCTATCCACTGTTAGAGACAGACAGGATAAATCCCAAATGCTCCGAGTTACACAACATAAAAGCAGTAGTTCTTTAGACAATAACCTCTCTGACTATCAGTGCCCATCTGTTTAGAAAAGATAAAAAAAACCCATTTATCATAGTGGTGTCAGAACACTGACATTACTGTTTATGAACCATTCATCTGTGAATATGATAAGTCCCACAGAAAAATCCATGAGGAAAATCAGTTTGGCCTCCATGGAGGTAGAGGTTGTTGAGCCAAATGCTACAAAGCCATGCTCACTAGAGCAGCATTGTGAATTCTGCATAAACCCTGTGCAACAGGGAAAATGACAAAATTATCATGGAATTAGAATGCATAAGCAAAATGGACAAAAATGAAGACAACCTCTACTCTGATTCCAACATTTCCTAAGTAATAAGTTATTTAATTTACAATGTATTGGTGTTATTCTAATGTGGATTTATTTTCTATGTACCACCTATAATGCTATACATCAGAAATGTTCCTTATTTTTAAAATAATTTTTAAGGGCAGACTACTGTTGAAAGAAACTTGTATTTCATTATCTTATGGCTCTGCAATGCATGATTCCTTCATGTATTTATAGAGTTAATGTGTGTCTCAGAGTGAGAGAACCAGAGAGATTCCTAATTGTTAAATTAATTTAAATTATTCTGCTCTTAGATGCTGATTCTTGTAATTTCACCAAACTTAATAATTGCAATGGATATTACTTATTTCACATACTTGCATTTTTTCATTAAGTCTGAGTAATTTCATTTATATTCCTGAAAAGAAAAGAAAGAAAAGAAGTTGAAGCATCTGCTCTGCTCTTACGGTCTAAATCAAAAGAAATTATTTACAAGAGGGATAAAGGCCCAGTATGGCCCAAACTGCATAGCTGCATGCTTGTTTCAAAGAACATTTACTCTGATTTTAGGCTTTGGTATTTTCCTTCATATTTATGTGAATTTCACAGATAAGACTTTTGTAACATAATACAGATTGTGTCTAACGACACTATTTGCTACAGAATCTTTAGTTCAACAGAGAATGCCCAAAATAAGTTTGCTAAAACTGTTTATTTGGTTCCTTCTTCCCTGTTTTTGTTCTTTTTTGTTCTCTGCTATTTCATCAAGTATGATTTAGCAAAAACAAGTTAACGACATTCAGCAGTCCCAAGGACAAGCATCAGGCACTTGCAAAGAAACATGGGTTTTAATGTTATCACACAGGTTTTGTCTCTTGTAAATTATGTACTACAAAGAAAAGAATCATTTACAACTACTGAATACTGGGAAACAGTATGAAATAGACACAATCTACATTCATCAAAATGCATCTATAAATCGTGCATATAATCAAACAAGAGCTCTGCTATCCAGTGCCCTTATCAAAGGAACACTCCCTGTGAGTCTGAGTTACATAATTCCAACAAAAGCTTTTCTACTTAAACAAACCACTTAACATATTTAACAGA
>WEKY01054340.1:6622-16622 GCA_013390045.1 Picathartes gymnocephalus
GTTTTTTTTTTTTTTTTTTTTTGGTTGTTGGTTGTGGAGGTTTTTTTGTTTCGTTTTTAAGTACTATATTTATTTATTTATTTATTTATTTATTTATTTATTTTTATTCACCGTTTGTTCTCAAAAATAGAAGAGATTCCATCGGAATATTTTTTTTTTTTTAAATCTCTTTGTAATATAGTGAGTTTAAAACAATGAAAACACTTAAGCGATGCGTCCACTTCAAAACCATGAAAACCTCCCTTCTTTGAGATTTCTATTCTATTTCCCACCTGTAGGAAGAGCTTTGGTGACCATTTTCTCCTCTCTAAGGCTGACATGTCCTAGAGGAGCGGACAGGACAGGTCTGAATGGGCAGCACTTTCTGCCATGAGGGAGCAAAATTGCCTTTTTTTGTCTTTTTTTGCACCATTTTACTGCATTCTGGTTCTGTAACTGTACCAAAAGTGGGAGTTAAAAAGGAGAAAAAGAGAGTAGAGGCGATTTTTAGTCCTACATCTCCAGGGACCATGGGAATTTTCCATGATTTGGATGTGCAGAGCCCCATCCCTTGGCTTCCGAGTGTGTGGTAAGCAGGGAATCCTTGCAAGGATGTTCCCCAGCACCTGGCAGGGGCTGCCGCTTTATTTTGTTAGCATTTGAATTCATAAAATCTGTTCTTTAACAAGAATAATCGGGTTTGGTGTTGTTCCTGTCTGCTGAGTTCACACTTTCTCTCAGCTGGAGGTGTTTTCCCAGCTGCCCCATCCCTGGAAGTGCTCAAGGTTCTTAATGTGCTCCCTGAAATGGTCTCTAAATGGCAGGAAAAAACAGTCTGTGGCTGATTTTAGGCAAGTGAGGAACACTGGAACTACAGCCTGAGGGAACCTTGCCTGTGGCAAACCAGAAATCCTCTTGCAGCATCCCTGCTCCATCCCTGACCTTCAAGGGGGGGATTTAGGGGGCTGGAGGTGACCAGGGCTGGCTCTCGGTCAGAGTTTCACTGTGGTCAGTGACAGGACTTTCAGGAAACACAGGGGAAATTTTAATGAATATTATGTTTAAAATTCTCCTGGGTGATTCAGGGGAGGGGAGTGATCACCCTTGTTCATAAAGGGGCTCCAAGCAATTCTCGCAGCCCTCACCCAGGAGGAATTTCTGAAGCCTGGACAGAGCTGAGGGTCCCTGCAATATTTTCATGCGTTTTTTTTTTCTTGCAGCTCCAGCAGTCCAGAGGCAGGTGGAGAACACAAACCCTGCAAGGGAAGGGGCAGAACCACGCCCTGCTCAGGCTGTCCCACACTGACCTCCTCTCCAGCTCAGCTGCTTTTTGGAAGAAGCAGGGTGAAGCCGCTCAGTGAACCTTGCCCTGCTGCCCGAGGCTGTTTTTAATGAAGTTTTGTCCGTCCACGATGTGTTTTTCAGGTTTGGAGATAATGGAATCAGAGAATCCCAGCATGGTTAAGGTTGGAAAAGTCCTAAAAGATCGTTGTGCTCCCCAGCCCTGCCAAGCCCAGCTCCAACCTGTGTCCCCAGGTGCCTCATCCACACATTTTGGAACACATTTCTGAGATATTATTGTTTTCTGAGATAAAGATCTGCAGAATATGTAGAAAAATGTGCAGCTCGAGATCACCCGGGGTGCTGCCCTCCCCAACAAACCCCATTCACAAACCCCATGAATTGCAATCAGGTTTTGGCTAAGCTCTTCCCGTTTCTCAATTTCAAATCTCAGCTCTAAAGAACACTTAAAATACTTTGAGGAACACTTCTCCTGGCTTCTCTGCACTACTTTTTAGTGCACACACCTTGTTTTTGCCTCCAGAGATAGAATTGATATTGACTGAGCAGATTAGGCAAGATCATTTTTGCCCATCCCAAACAGATCAGGCAGTGAGAGAGATGAGGTTTTTTTTTTGGTTAATTAAAGTTGATGTTTTAATTCCGTTTAAGACTCTAAGTACAAATGAAAGGATATTTTATTTGCAACTTTCAAAGAGTATCTGAGTGTATTTATAACAGAGTATTAAAAATAAAGCGCGTTCAATTATGTGTTTTTCAAGTACATTATTTAAATTAATCTTAGAACAATTTATGGCGGGAAAAATATTGTAACAAAGGATACAAATTTACCTGTTCGTTCCCTGCACACTTTGCTGCTTTTATAACACAGGCATGGAGAGAAAACTTAAAGCTGATCAGTTTTTACTCTCCAGCTTTTCCCCCTTTGCCTGCCCAGCAGAGTGTAAAATCAGGTTCAACCCACATAACAAGGAGTGGGATTATCAGAGACACCAAATTCTGTCCCCAAGGGAGGCACCGTCTCACCTGGTGTTGAAAACCTTTATTTCCTCAGGAAATCAAAGACTCCCAGAGTGGTTTGGGTGGGAAGGGACCTCAAAGCCCACCCAGTGCCACCCCTGCCATGGGCAGGGACACCTCCCACTGTCCCAGGCTGCTCCAACCCGGCCTTGGGCACTGCCAGGGCCACCAGTGCTTCGAGGAATCTGTTCCATACCTCAGTCAGAGCAGTCATAGAACTGAAAGCAATGGAAAATTATTTTTCTTTTTTTTTTTTTCTTTCTTTTCCTCTCGTTTATTTGTTTTGGCAACCACTCTGGATACACTTTACCCACGTGCAGATGGCAAACACGAGCCCCATGCCCTGAAATCCCCTGCCAGCCTCTTACTGGAGGTGGGATTGCTGGGATGGCCCCAGCTCTGTGGAAATCTGAGAGTTCCTCCTTTGAGACTTCAGCTTCTGCTGCTTCCCCCTTTGCCAAGATCTGACTGGAAATGCTGATTTTTCCCAGGCCTGAGTAGCTGCTTCAGCTTTTTTTTGTTGTTTTCTTTGACATGTGTTTTTTAATTGTGGTGCATCTCAGCTATTCAGACAGGGCTGCATGGAAAAAAAAAATGTTACTTTGCATTTTTCAAAAGATTTTCGAGACAATTTTTTGGACTTCTATTCACACTGGGAAAGCTGATTTGCACAACAGCAGCCCACAGGCTGTTCTCATAGAAATAAAATCAACCCAAATATATTGTTGTTAGTAGAATTTAATTCTAGGCCATGATTTTGTGGGTTGAACTGTCTTATCACTGAAGAGAACGTTGTTTCTTTTAATATCTTCCTCCTTAAAACTCCAAATAACGTGAACTCTAGATGGCTTTCTATTACCACTCACACCTTTGGAGACCCCTTGAAGATGCAGTTAACAAAAGAGAGGAAGACCCCTGGAAAACTTTCCATTTGTGTTGGAAATTGTGACTTGAACTTTCCAGGGGGTCACCTGCATTCCCCAGCCCCTCTGGAAAGTCCAGGCAAGCTTCCTCACGCTGTTTCTGTAGGAAATGTCGTGGTAAAGATCAAGCGGCACAATGCTGTAACTTGCCAAAAACGCCTTGGGCTGCAGCTGGTTCCTTGCACGTTTATTGAAAATTTACCTGGAACATTCCTCCTTGTGCTGCTTCCCCTTCAAAAAGCTGGACTGCAGCTTGTGCCTGGCCTGGCAGTGCCTTAAAATATACCTGCAAATACAAACCGTGTGCTTTGGGATATAAAAATCCTCCCGCTTGATGGAATAGCTGATGGATTGCATCGCTGCTTGGGTGGGGTTTGGCCTGGGCAGTGCCAGCTGCTAAAGCAGGGGTTCACACAGTGCTTACAGGGGCACGAGTTTAAGGTAAAATATTGATTGTGCTGGGGATAAAGACAAATTAATTCCCTTTGACATCATCAGGATTTCCTCCAGCGTTTGGGAGGAGAGGCTGTGTCCAGCTACAGAGGCTCGGTCGGACCTGCCAGCTTTGAGGAGCTGGAGGAGGGAAGCTTCCCCAAGTGCATTGAACAGTTAATCACCCAAATTTTGCTGTAAATAATCACAGAATTACTGAGGGTGGAAAAGACCACTGAGCCTCATCCCAGCCTTGTCACCCAGAGCACTGAGTGCCGCCTCCAGGAATTCCTTGGGCACCTCCTAGGGATGGGCACTGCAACCCTCCCTGGGCACTGCCAAGGCCTGAGCACCCTTTCCATGGGGTAATTCCTGCTGCTGTCCCAGCTGAGCCTGCCCTGGCCCAGCCTGAGGCCGTTCCCTCTCCTCCTGTCCCTGCTCCCTGGGAGAAAATCCCAAATTCCCCCCTGGCTGCCCCTCCTGGCAGGGAGTTGTGCAGAGCCACAAGGTCCCCCCTGAGCCTCCTTTGCTCCAGGCTGAGCCCCTTTCCCAGCTCCCTCAGGAATTCTCCAGCCCCTTTCCCATCTCCTTTAGGAATTCTCCAGCCCCTTTCCCAGCTCCGTTCCCTTCCCTGGACATTCTCCAGCCCCTCCATGTCCTTGTCCTGAGGGGTCAGAACTGGACACAGGACTGGAAGTGCCTCAGCCGTGCCCAGCACAGAGGAGCAGGAGTCAAATCTTTAGGTGGGAGCCAATTTCCCTGGAAGCTCACAAATACCTGGCTGATCCGATCCTGTTTGTCCATAACCACCCACAGGAGATCTCACTTCATTCAGTTTCCACACTGGTGTGTGGGTGCTGATTTAATGGAGTCGCACTGAAGAGTTGGAAAAGGCTCCAGCCCGGTGTGCGTGTGTCTGTGTAGATAGAATTTTTAAAAACACCCTTATTTACAAAATAAATAAAAAGGTAATGTTTTGGCTTTCTTCTGGGACAATCTGTAAGAGAAAAACTAGAGCTGGCGATTAAAGAGAGTGTGCAAGTATTGTGTAAACCATGAAATTCAATTAGTTCCTCTTAGGAAGCCAAATTTTGGTGAATACTGTAGAGAAAAGGTAGGGATAAGATGCCTAAGCCAAAGCTGTACTTAATAAGCTTCAGTAATTAGTCATAAATGGCTTGTTAAACCTGGAAACACATCTCTCTTTGCCCATGTTTATGAATCCTAGCAAAAATAGAGGATAGGGTTAAATAATAACTTGGAAGAGTTTCCATCCTAAGTTTTCTACCATAAATTTTTTGGGATGGAGCACATCCAGTCCCAGTGCTTGTGCTGCTTTCCAGGCATCCCAATAAGTGTGGGGAGATGGTTTTGAGAAGGGGTTGTGCAAATGTGTGTTTAAAAGGAATATTGGGGAAATAGTGACCAGATTTACTGATGTGCTCAGGTCTAACGAGCTGCACAGGAAATCAGAAGCATTGTCCTGTTATTGATGGGTCCCTTTTTTTAACCCCACATCCTCTCATTTTTTTGCTGTCTCCAGGAACGATCTGATATTTGGATTGTTCAGTGACTCTTCAGTATTGGGAAGGTGAAAGGTAAATGGTGCTGCAGTGTGTGATGGATTAATTGGCAAATGTTCCTGTAATTGTTTCTGGCAGCTCTACACCCACCTCACTTTCCTTGTCTCCCTGAAGTCAAAAGCACTGTAGAAAACACCAACATCCCAAAACAGAGCTGCAGCTCCTGCCCCACAATTCATCTTACAATCAAAGCTGCTTTGCTGTCAGTACAGGAACTGGAGCAACAAATGCAAACTGAAGGCAATTCCTCTCCCTGCTCCCTGCCCCCAGCTCCCTCCAGAACTCACAGAAATCCCCCTCTAATCCATATTGTGAACAGTAGACACCTTTGACCTGTAAGTCCTTTTTTTTTCCAAGAAAAGTGTTTTCCTGGCTGCATATTCCGAGTCCCCTCTTTCTATTCATTTTTTCTAAGTATCCATTTCTTTTGAAAAATTGGCCCAAACCCGAAACCTTTCCAACCGGAGCCTTTCACAGGGGGAGTGGGTCAAACTGGAGTTCCTTGATCCATTGTTACTTAATTTCTGGGTCAGGTTCCAGAAAGACCCCTTCTTCCTCTTTTCCTTCAGATGGAAAACACTAAAGAATTGATTTTCTGCTGGGAAACCTGCACAAGATGGTTGGAATTTCAGGAGAAACACAACACTTACACTTCCCTAGATGGTGGAGCTCCCTCTTTTGGGGCCACAGCCTTGAAAGCATCATGGCGAGCCAGTTAACCTCTTTTTTAATTCCTTATCAACACAACTTCGCATATTTATTAATTTCTCTTTTTGGTTCATCTTTAAGCTAATGACAAACACGTCGCTGTGTCACAGGAGGAACTGGACATATTCGAGGGGACAACAAGGGACACATCTGACTCTTCCTCCTGATCTTTTACCAGGCCATCCTTGGCCAGGTTCAAGGGCTGCTCCAGACTGTGAGTGTTAAAAATTGTGATAGAAGTGACTGCAGAAGAGTTTAGGATTTCTCTGGGATGCTGGGTCCTCTCCAGACCCTTCCTCTTTTCTGGTTGTTGTTAACAGGCATCCAGGACTGCCAGGATGGCTCCTGGAGTCAGCACAAGCCTGGGTTTGGGATGTTTATCCCTTAAAAACACCCTCTGAAGCCTTTCTCTGTAGCCTTGGACGTGACACTTAACCTTGGTGCCTCCGGCTCCCATCGAGGAGGGGATAATGACACTTGCTTATCTACTGCAGAGCGGGCTTTGAGGATTAATTAATTAATATTTGTACAGTGCTTTGAACATAAGTGCTTGGTATTATCGTTCTTACTTCCCTGCTCCAGGCTCATTTTCTCCTTTGGCCTGATGTGCCTTCCGGCTTTTCTGAGAGCTCCTCTCCTTCTCTCAGCCCTGCTGGGTTCTGCCCTTGCCCTGCCTCGCTTTGCAAGCTCCTGGTGTGGATTTTTGGGGTCCACGGAACACCTGCAGAAGGACAAGAGCCACTTCTTTCTCCCTTCTTCCTCCTGTCCCTGCCAGGAGAAGCACAGCCCAGCTTTTGCAGGGACCTCGTGTGGCTGAAGTGGTGGAAATGGTCACTCAAATCCTCCTTCCTCTCCATCAGTAGCGTTTCTTATGGAAGGAGCAGGCAGGTGAGGTGGGCACTGCAGAGGCAGCTGGCAGTTCCAGGGCCCCTTGTTGTTCCTTTGAGCTTTTCTTGGAAAGGAACAAAGAGAAAGAAAGGAAGAAAAAAGGAAATGGTGTGGGAAAAACAGGTGGGAAAGGAAAGATTGAAGCATCTGTGTTTCCACCACTTTTAAATAGGCTTCTTGGAAAAAATTCCCATTTAGCTCTGTCATGAACATAGAGAACACATAAAAAATTTGCCATAAAGCCATTCAAACAGGTAAGCTTTATACTCTTCATCCTACCCACCAATCCCACGTGGATGGCTGTGTCCAGCTGTCCATTCTTCCTCTAAGAAATGGGTCTTGCCCCAGGAACAAAGGCTGAGCTCTGCTGGTGGCACCAGAGCAGCAGTTCCTCAGGCTGCCCCAATGACTGGATGGTTTTCTACACCTCTTGGCCTTGGCTCTGCCCCTCTCAGGGACCTGTCTGCTCCACACTCATCCCATGTCCCAGATGGGGAACAGGGACAGTGGCCACTCTTGTCCCCAGGCTGGAATGACAGCCATGGGACAGGCACTGCTCGGCCCTGCTGCCCCTGGGAGCCCCTTCAGTTCAGCAGGGCCTGACTTCTTTATTTACAATTTCACAGAGAACAGCATTGTCCTGAAATCTGAGTGAGAAAAATCTTGAGGATTTTTTAATGTGGCAATATATTCTTGAAATTCACTAAGGCACCACTCAAAAACATCACTGGGTGCATATTTCAGCTTTTTCCCCTCTCTTCACTTGTCTGTAATGGATTGGGCAGGAACTGCCTTTTCCTACATCTGTTTCCAGAGGTCCAATTTCTCCTCTCTCCCAGTTACTGCAAGGGAAAAGTGTCTGTATTGTCTGAGTGTCTTTAATGTGCAATTCCACCAGCCTAATGGGCACCTGATGGTACAGATAGATTTGATTCCAGATTTGGATCTGCTGACATAAACCTTAATGCTTTTTATTGTGTGCCACTTTGGGAAATCCTGATTAACAGCAACAAAGAGATAATTATGCAAGATGAAGACAATGTAGTTGTTTTAAAAATAATGCATATCATACAATTAATGCTACTTTGTCCTATATCAAAGTCACGCTACCTACATTAATCATACACCCTCAGAGTTTCTAAACATTAATAGCAAGAAATAAAAAGAAGAACTCCTAATTCCGAGGAGAGATACAAGAACGGGGGGTTGGGATTCTTTGGAGAAGAAAAAAAGGTATGGGATGCAGATTTTCAGCCTAGCAATTACAAAATGTAGAACATAGGACTATGTCTTCCACAAAAAGGGACTGAAACTGGTCCAGAAACCCCAATTAATAATTAATTAAATGTTGCCCTCCTGCATTAAAGCTGGATGTTTGTAATTTAAGGTGATAGTTGAAATAAGAAGTGGGTTTTTGTCTCTTTCTAAACAGCAGAAGGCCTAAAAGCCTAAAACCTGCTGGAGGAGAAATAGGAGTGGATGGATGGATGGATGAATGGATGGATGGATGGATGGATGGATGGATGGACACACAGGTCAGATTTTAGCAATTCTTCAGATGAAGGAATTCCACAATAAACATTTCAGAATTCATTTAGCCCCCTTCAAGGAGTGTTGTCCTTTTGAATTTCTTTTGGGTTTCCAGACTTTGAGCTTCATCAGGGGCAAAAGGGGCCAAGATTTTCACCTCGAATCCTGGTTTAAGGATGATGTCCCACCTTTCTGGCTTTGAGGGGATGAAAGGGCCTGATTTTCTCTCGTCTACCCCACAGCATCATCTGCCACCACTGTTTGTGCCAAACAAAGCTCTTGGACAAAGTCTTGCATCTCTTTTCTGCTCTGGATCCTCCTTCAGTGTGAAGGTTGGTGGGAGCTGGTTCCACTGGGCTGGGCAAATCCCTTTCCGTGCTCTCCTGCTCAGCCACCAGGATTTGGTGCTCAGGGGAGGCCTTGGGAAATGTGTCCCCCACGGTCCTGGGCTCCAGAAGACCTGGTATGAGCCCAATAAACCTCCGTGTTCCCTTGGAAAGATCTGTGTGGATTCTGAACCTTGTGTGTCAACATCCCACACCCACTGAACCCATCCTTGCAATTTTGTCCCATTTGTGGCAGCAAAATGGTTCCTGTGCAGAGATTAAAGCAGCAACATCACAGCATTGACACCATTTTTCTCTTTATTGACAAAACTAGCCTAAATTTTGCTGTTGTAGCCCAGGTTTGTGCCTAGCACACCGCGTTTTCCAAAGGCTCTTTTATTCCCATCTTTTTTCCCCAAATGCCAACTGTTTTGTGTCACTGGTGGCTTCCAGAGCTGGGGGAATTCCGCGAAGGTTTGGGTGTGCTGGTTCCATTACCTTCTGCAGGACGGCTGGGGCGATACCATATGTGCGAGTGCAATTAGACATTTTGATTTCCAGAGGATTTAGTTACCATTTGCTGAAGCATTGAGTAATTACCACAGCAAAATTGCCCAATCTGTCACTACGTCAGCGAAGTGTGGTTCTGGACAGCTTTACGGGCACCTTCACCAGTGCAGAGCCTCTGCTGTGCCTCATTTGGGGAAACTTCACTTCTTCTGCAGGAGAAATTCCTCCTAGCCAAGGAAATTCCGAATCACGGTGAAAATACCTGCTGTTATCCACCTGCCCCGTGGAGGATATCTTGCCTCAGAGGGAAAGTGCTGTTTCAGGGAATGTAATTCATTAAACATGGTGGGGTTTTAAGGCTGGGAAGTGCTATTCTGGGAAAGCAGGTTTGGGGTCGGCCACTCAGCATTTCTGGTTTCCATAATTCCCTGAATTTATCAATGGCATTTCTGTCACGGCCAGGGGGAAATTTTGAACTGTTTCCCCACCACATCTGAAGGATTTCCAAGCTGAGAATATGTTTAGACAGAATTATTCTTACTCTTTTTTTAAAGTTGCTCGGGGAAAGGTTTCTATTCAGAAACAGAAAATTAAGGTTACTTTGAACAGAGAAAAGGCAGAGGCATCATTTACTCGCCTCCCTCCTCCTTCTCCCCACCAAATTAAACACTCAGGAATCTTGAGAAAATTGGGTCACTAATATGGAAATTTTAAAGTATTGATAATACCAACATGACAAGTTGTCACTTTGCAGTATGTTCTTAAACACGCCTAAACCTTAATAACCAGGTTATTCTAG
>WEKY01054340.1:21622-23569 GCA_013390045.1 Picathartes gymnocephalus
TCCCCACTAGATATATATATTTTTTTTTTTTTTTTTTTTTTCCCCTGGAAAAGTAATAAGCCAGAAATTCTGCTGGACTAAGGGATGCCCTGTTATATTTAATGCTGCCATCCTGGTTTATTCCAGTCAAGGATCTAGCCTCTTTTTCCAACCAGTGGCCTGATCCTGGCAGGGCAGAGGAGCTGGTACCATGTGCACCTTCAAGGTGGGGCAACAACCACAGATTCGTACAAAGGTTGTGACTCTGTCTAGAAAAATGAAGCTTTTTTTGGGTGCAGGAACCCATGTGGGTTTATGGTTGGGCAGAATGTTCTTAAAAGTCTTTTCCAAACTAAATGATTCTTTAATTATGGTTCCTCGTCTGTGGCTGTGGTGCCTGAGCACCATCCCTGGAAATTTCCAAGGCCAGGTTGGACGGGGCTTGGAGCAGCCTGGGACAGTGGAAGGGGATGGAACTGGGTGGTTTTTAAGGTCCCCTCCAAGCCAGAGCAGTCTGTGATCTCCTGTACCAGTAATCCCAGTGAAGCTCTGGGGTTGTTTGCCTTGTTAAATTTAAAAACCCTGTGTGTAATGTTTTATTTTGTCCCTTTTTTCAGTGCAATAACGTTACATTCATCTATTTCAAGCACGTGCAAAATTGTCCTTTAGTTTGAATTCCCAATGAAATCCAAAAATGGACTGAGTGCTACGGTATCATTCAACACCAGGGAGACTGGAGGAAGGAGGGAGGGAAGGGATGAGTTTATCCCACCACTAGGAAAGCCCTTTTTGTTTCATTTTTATGTGAATTTAACAACCAGGTTAAAAAAAAAAAAAAAAAAAGAAAAAGAAAAATAAAAAGCTTTAAATTGTCAATGCTGTTGAATGAGCTTCAGTATTGATTCAACCCTTGGAAATGCCTGGAAGTGTTACAGATCCCAGGGAGCACAGCAGGAGGGATGATTGTACAGAGCAAACCCTCTTGTCCTGCAGCTGGGTGGGAGACCAGCACAAGGAGGAAGGTGGGGTCTCTCCTGGGCTTAGAGTAGAGTGAAAACCCTGCATTTAACTCTGAAATGGAAATAATCCCGAAAGTTTTCCGAAGGCAGAGGTGCAAAGGCCATGTGCTGAAGCCAAGCGGCCAGGCTGGGCTTGTTTTTTAAAAAAATACCACATCTCTGTTCCTGCGCTTAATAAAGGACCTGAACATGCCCAGGGCAGAGCCTGGCTGCCCCAATTTCCATGAGGTCCCTCCATGGCCACAAATCCTTCCTGTGAAAGGGAAGCTCCAGTGATGCTGACCCTGATCAGTGTGAGCTGGAGCAGAGGGCGGACAGAAGGAGAGGAATAAAGCAGGGATTGATGGCAAGGCCTTCCAAGGGCACAGCCTGGCAATGCCAGAGCCCGGCTGCAGCCCTGCCAGGATGGGCCTCGAGATGGGCACAGAAAAGGGGCCTGGGCACGGGGTTTCACACTTGGAGAAGTTCTGCTCCATTGGCATCTGGAGCTTCACTGCCCAATTCAGAACTTCCAGTGATGGAGTTCCATCCTCCTTGCTCGGCCTCCTCTTTGTGACGTTGTTGGTGCTTTTGGGTTTGCTGAGGTTGGGAAGGATTGTCCTGGAATGTTGGGCTGGAGAGAATTGTTGTGTCTGACTGCCCTGGGAGGAGAACTCAGTGACACTGAACATGGAACTGAGAGCTGCACGCTAAAGCAGAACAGAAAAAAAACCTTAAAACTTGAGGCATCAATGCCACCACCAGTTCTCCAGCACCTTCCTTGGAGGAGAAAAGAGCAGGGAATGACAGGGCAGGGAGGTGTTCCAGCCATGGGAGCCCCCTCAGGTGCTTATTTTGGGCAGCGCAGAGCTGCTCACATGAGGTGACACCTGCCCAGTTCTGCCTTCTCTCGGGAGAACATAAACACAAAGCAAAATCCCTTTTTGAGCCGGGGGCGAGCTTGGATAGG